>DVZL01002272.1:0-15735 GCA_018236625.1 Lasaia peninsularis
CGGGAATCGAACCCAAGCCTCGCGGTTAGTCGATGCGGTTAGGCGTGTACGCTAGCCACTCGGCCAACGAGGCGGTCAGATATGCCTGCCTTTATCAAATAAATAATATCTTTGTTTGGTTTCCTACGTCTTTTGTTAAATTGAATAATATGTATATTTAGTGAGAATGGGAATAAGTCATACCATATTTTTTATACCTCTTGTTGATATGAGTCAGCTGGTAATCATATAATTAGTAGAAAATAATATGTTTGTAATATAGGTGTTAGTTAACAATAATTGTTCATAGAAGACTTATACATGTTATATATAAATATAGACTTATTTTTTTCCCATTGTTAATAATCGGACTCGATCAAACCAGACCAATATAAATTAAAAAACAGAAAGATATATTCGAGAATTCAATTAAAGCCTTAATATGTTAATGACGAATTTTTTTTATCTAGACGTCGGAAAAGTTCATCAGGATCTGTGAGCAACTTGGTGACGGATGACAACCGTAATGAAGACTGTGGGCAAAATTTGGATCTCATGCGAGAAGCAATAACTTTAAGCAGTGTGCCACAGCAAAAGAGACGGGAACTCGAGGAGAGAATTGACAATGCCCAGCAGGTTAGCTATTTTTCTTATATCATATTGACTTTAAACATACAGTTAAATTTCAAATGTTAATAACTCTATATGCTGTCGATTTTATAAGTTTATAATACCTATGTAGTTGTTTTCTAAGTTTTTTTTCTTAGCCATATCTCTTTTCTACGGATAATATCAGTGTCGGCGCCAAAAAAAAACTACTACAAAAGGGTAAAAATGGAAACCTTTTACTAAGACTCCACTGTCCATCATTCTGTCTGTCTGTCACTAGGCCATACCTCATAACCAGATTTCTGTTGCCACGATAAGAATAAATGACATACCATCACTAGACATACTAAAATTAAGTAGTCCTAAATATAGACACTAAACTAAAAACACTAAAGACTACTAAAATAACACTTTACATTATTTGTTACAGACCGGAGAGAGTAGTTTAAGTATGGATCAGCTTAACATGGAAGTGAATGCAGGAACATTACCGCAAGGTGAGTTTACACATTATTTCCTTCACTAATTGGTCTTTTGAATCACAATGAGGCGTAAATGTTTTATATTGTATCACTATGACTTGATGCTTGTAGCGGTGTGCACAGGATGATGACACTGGGTATGTAGCTGAGTACTCATAAATTATGTGATGATGATAGTGAAATGTCGGAGTTTAATTAGATATATCAGAGCACATCCTGTCTCAAACGGGAAACAGTGCTTATGGGCCTCTATGGAGTGCACGCCCCTGACTTGTAGATAGGTGTTTGTGTGTCTGAGTGTTTATATAAAATTAAAAAAAAATGTAATATCAATCTAGCAATTTCCACAACGTAATGATAAAATTTGGCATTAGGATGGGAAATTTTACAAAAATAAATTTCCTCATGTTTAGGGTACTACACCCAAGGAGTGAAAACAGGACCCTATTACTAAGACTCCACTGTCCTTCTGTCAGTCTGTCACCATATCTATCTCATGAACTGTGAAAACTAGACATTTGAAATTTTCACAAATGATATTATATTTCTGTTGCCAGTATAAATACTAAAATCCAAAACATTGGCAATTGTAAAAGGGGGATTCCCATACAATGAATTATCTAACGAAAAAGATGACGTTGCGCATATTTAGATCACAGTATAAATAGGCTCAATATTTATAATTCAGTTTTAACTTTTAATATAAACTCAACAGTTGCGCTTCTTTGTGTTTCAACATAGATTTTATGGTTATAGTTTATGATATATTGATGACTATTATTATTTTTTGGGTTTGTAAAATATATATAATTTTAATTTAATATATTATGTTAAACTATAACCTGTATCTTCTAAAACTTTCATAAATAATCATTACTGTAAATGAAATTTTCTTAATCTTTTTCTGTATTTATCAATAACTTTGTTATGGCTCTGAAATTTTCCATCTTTTGTCAGTTGTCAACCATCTATCTATACATATAATAAAAATAGACAATAACTGTGTCTATTGTGATTAAAGATATTTCAGAAACAATTTATAAGAGGTTGTGGGCATATTTCTGAACTGAAATCACTTTTTTGAAAGGTCTGTTATCTATTTCCATACAAGTATAAAATAAAAAAACGTTAAACTTGTTTTTAGTGGGTGCATACCAATTCTAAATTTCATACTACAAGTTAATCTATACAAATAAATAAAGTTGGAGTGTCTGTATGTAATATTAAAATAAAGGCTTTTTATGAAGCGCATTAGTATATTTACAAGGTATATATACCAAAACAAAATTTTTTAGAATTTTTGTCTGTCTGTCTGTCTGTTTGTACTCAATAATCTCTGAAATGGCTGGATTGATTTTGACGGGACTTTCACTGGTATACAATTAATTAATTAAAAAAATTAATAAAGAAGGAACTTAGGCTACTTTTATTTTAGATTTTTGTTTTAGAAATGTGTAAATTAAATTAATTAAATCAAAACGCGGACGAAGTCGCGGGCATAGCTAGTTTATTATAAAGTGCTGTTCTTGATGCATTGATTCAATAACAAATAACATTATTTTAAGCTATATTCCAAAATTACTAATGATGAAATCCCTCTCCTGGAAAACCCGGCATGTAAGATGTGACACTGATACGTCCTCCTTAAGGATAATACAGACCTAATTCCAAAATCAATAAAATCGAGATATAATTGCAAAAACTCTTTATTAATGTACACAAAAAATAAAATTAACTCTATATAAAAGTCAAGTATATCTACAATTTTATAACAAATGAACTTTTAAATTTCAAAAGTTTGTTATTCTATAACTTAATTTATAATTTCCAAAACACTTTCATTGTTTAAATTAGGTTCATTCTAATATAAAGGTGCGATATTAAGCACTAAAACACTCCCATTAGTAGTTTATATTCATGTACATCCACTACTATTTCTTTAATAACAGTACTTGCTATTGGGCTACTGTTTTGAGGTTGTAGTAAACAGTAAATGGACTTTTTCAAGATTAGTTCCTTTGTCTTCAATTAGATTTATTGACATACCATGGAGTTATTTGCAATAAATAAATTACCCAGAGTTTCTTTTATGTTACTGCTTAGACAATTTTCAAATTAGGTTTTGTTAGTGTTAAAGTTTTAAATAAGTTGCAAATAAAATAATAAAGAATCAATGATAATAATTACTCATATAAATATGAAATGGTTCGAACTGCTACGTCGATAGATTTCCGGATAGCATAAGAAAAATAAATTTATAAACATATTCCGATTCCAAAACTACTCTTTACTTTTCTCTCAAATTCTTAGTTAAATATTAAAACAATGTTTAGTTTTTTACTTCATTATTTAATATATTAGTCTTCATGTATTTTTTGTGAATCATTACTTCATTTACACAAGATCATTTCACATTAACCGAAATTGATTGTACTTTGCTGCAACATGTAAATTATAAAGTGAAACTCCCGTACGGTTAAGAATTCACTTTTATTTTCCAGGGAAGGGAGATCAATGAAATCTGTAGTGGTAGACAAAACACAATATGTACCTACTTATATATTTATTACAAAATCATTTATCTCTCTTCCCAGGCCAGTGGAGTATGTTGGAGCATACTTACCCTCGGTACACGAACGCTTGCATCGGGAGTGGCGGCCTACAACCGGACCAGGGGATGTACCTCAACAATGTCATTAACCCTCACGGTGACTCAGATCTCAGTAATTACGGCCAAAGTCTCGGCATCTCGGGCCCCGCCCCGGGGCCGAGCTGCGCCGCCGAATCTCAAGCTGTCCAACAAATACAACAGGTACAACCCAAACGCCGTCGAGCCTCAAACCCACAGGCCGAGGAAAACTTTCAGAGGGCTCTAGAGGCCGTTCGCTTTGGTGGCATAGGTTTCTGCAAAGCGGCAAGGATGTTCGGTGTAAATAACAGGACACTATGGTTAGAATATAAAAAGAAAGGCTATCCTAACAATCGTCCGAGTATAAAGAGCCGTATTAAGAGAGAACACGTCACTCCACCGCCCGAGCACAAAGAAGACCCTCCGCAGCAGGACCAGCAAATGGCGTTAATATGTCCACCGCATCCAGTTCCTATGGGTTTTATAGATCCGAGACCGGTAGATTTCCCCCTGCAGGTGAACAATTCCCCTCTGAATATTATAAACGGTGTGAACTTCCCAATGCAATAGAACGCGGCATGCGGTGCGCAGGGTACTGAGTCCTACTCCTTGTGACCCGAGTGGCAAGGCGCCGACTATGGGCCTCCGACTTTGGCCACACTGGCGCCTTCACCCCACATGCGCCCGCAACCGCGGTACGACATGTACATGCACATGTCGTTGTAAAGATTGTTACCATTGTCGTCCAGTATTACAAGGTTTACAGACAATCATATTTTGTAAAGTGATTTAAGTAAATGTGACACTCAGTGTTGGATGTGATGTTGTCCGTTTGCCATAACCAATAAGATATGTTTAGATCTCAGTAGCACTAAGTTACAGGCAGCTGGCCAGTGATTAACTTATATTGTGTTTTATTTTATAATGTGTATTATTTTAAATTTAAAAGCTGCCTTAAGCGGACGTTCATAGCGAATGTGACGCTACAGAAAAAGTCAAGATATATGGAATGAAAAGCTGCCTTGGATTTTTTTTTACGGGCTAATGATCCATATTATATATTTTATATAACTATGCCAAGGTTTCGTGTCCGATATCCAGTTTTATTACCTAGCTACAGTAAAATTATTTCATATTAACTCAAAAGTATGAAAATTTGTATAATTAAAGGCAATATTCTTAGCCAAATTTGCCGCATACTGCCTAATTGAAGTTGTATATTGAATGATTTATCTACTATATTATCAATTTGACATCACATATCTTTGATAATTTTAAGTTTTAGGCTTTGATAATAATAAGCTTAAGTTTGATTGTGACTATTTTTGAACTAAATGTTAATATTGACTAAACCAACTATACTCAAAGTATGCTCCGCGTAGCCTCAATAATCAATAAGGGCTTCGACATAATACAGAAAATTTCAAACAATTTATTTTATATAATCTCCAGATTAGCGATTGATGTTTCCGTTTGATTTTAGCAATCGCTAGATGCACCGTCGTCTAAATTGTTACTGTATAATTGGTCTAAAGTCGAGTCTAATAAGTTACCATACTATTTCACTGGTACTATTTATATCAGATACGATTATTTATAAAGATGTGCATAAATATATCAATTGCACTTAAAGTATCCATGAAATATTTTTTTTGAAAAAAAAAATAGATACTATTTAGTCTGGTAAGTGTTATTACACTTCACTTAATTAATTTCACTATATATATTATTATATTGTCCCTATGTGCGAAAATTTTCATATTATGCCCAAAGATGCAAAAATAAGGATATCAAATGACATGGAGTTGACAGTGGACCGTGACGTCACGTTTCGTTTCGACGATGGCGTTGCGTTTTCGAAATTTGCGAGGGAATGTAAAAAATCTATTTTGTTAATAAAAACATGAATATTAGCAAATATTATTATGTGGGTATATTTCTTCAGCAATAAAGATAATACATTTTTGGGCACATCTAAATACATACATAACATGCATATCGCCTATTAATAATAGACAGTTTAAAATTCAGCATTTTGATTGGACGAGAATATTGTTAGATTGCTGCCGTTACTATGTTCTTAATTTGGACAGGCCATAGAATATATTCCTCATTGAAAAATAAAATGTCAGGTATAAATAAAGATTTAGACATTTTCAATATTTTAATTAAACGTTTTTATAAGTATTGATTACTTATTGCTTAATACTACTATCAATCCAGTGATCTTGAGAATTTATATTTTATTTTGAGTACTGGTACTCAACTTTTAAGTCCTTTACATAACTTATACATTATGAATAATTAAAATATATTATTTGAACGAACAATAAGATTGATTTAATAAGCTGATGCTTATTAAAGGAATGAAATAAGTATATTTTTTGATTATACATCCTAATATCTTTTACCACATCAACAATCATATAGAAATGTATTTCAAGCAATGTTAATCGTAACAATTTCAAGCGTATGTTAAAAATGCTGATATATTATAATGAATTTTGTAGAGGAAATTATTTGTATATAGTTAAGCCGACATTAGTGTGAAAATAATGGATATGATAAAACTTAATAATTTTTGCATTTATTATTATATCATTATTTTAGTTTTACTTTATTTTTAGAGTTAAAATATAAGGTACACAAAAGCAAATAATTAGCATCACATAGGTAATGCCTTATTTTGTGTTGTATGTAAGTTTTTAAATATGTTCACTTTCATATTATATAATATTTTTTATTCTATTTTAACATCACATTGAAACTATATTTTACCGCTTACAATGATATAAGCGTTTTATAACAATACCATGCTACCACAGAGAAAAGAATGTTACTGAAGAATATTAATGATAAACAAATGTTATTCTTTAACATCTTTACGTCCGTCCTATACTAGTCAATCCACCAATAAATAATTATATCAAGGATCTTATGACTTATCAAGATTTAATTCACTCTAGAACAAAACCAAATATAGTATGTATACAATTTAAAATCATAGAATTCTAAAACTATTATTACATAATTGTTTTATATTATAGTGTGCAAATATTATTCATATCAATAACTTATACGTACGTTTTGAATGTATCTTTTTTGAATTTTGAAAAGTTCAAAACAGGTATTGCACAATCACCAGCAAAGCATCAACGGTAAAGAGTATAAACTGAATAATATATTTTGATTTCGAGGTAAGGATGAAGGATCTGTGCTTCTGATTATACTTTTTCGTTTACACCGCCTAGAAGGCTTTCATAAAAATTAAAGTGTAAAAGTAAAGGTTATTAAAATATTCTTGCAGATGTTATCGTCATTTTGAATTTCATAAAAATCCAAATCAATGTTACTTAAAACATTTCAAAAGTTTGATTCTTTACTCTGTGGCTATGGCTTGTATTTTTCAATGGAACTCATCGGATTCTAATAAGAAGCTAAAAGTACTATCTGGCGAATACACTAACAACGACCTGTCAATATTAAACATCTGTCTTATTGTTATATTAATATACGGGACGGGTTTTTGTTAGGAGTGTCATCTCCGATAGTACCTTTAGCCTCATGGCTGCAAGTCATGGCTGTCATTTTATAGTTTTCTGTCAATGTCAAAATGACAGCATTTTAATTTGACATTAGAACACTGGCTGGTCATGAAGCTAAAGGTATTATTTGGAGATTAGACGTCGAACAAAGACTTGTCTCCAGTTATAACTCCAACACCATCTACCCCCAGAGTTGAGGACCCACCGCCTTACCCATTCCTACCACCATAATGACTCCGGTCCAGAGGGTAGGGTAGCCAGCAGACTTGCACCTACGGTCTGATATTCCGACCACAGACGGTGACGCACCTATAACATCTATAATGTCTGCTACCATTAGGACACCCGTGTGTTTGTTTATCGTCGTATCCCATGAAAAAACATCTCACGCACATAAGGCCGCGTAGTTTTGACTTTGACAACTCTACAAAACCCGCTAAAAAAGAAATTGGCCAATTTAGAGTGGATTAGTAATACTATATATTGGGAATAGGTCTTTGTTAAAAATGTAATCCTCAGAGAGTATCTTTCGTTTGGTGAGTCTAAAGGTCGTAGCTCACTTAAAAAATATCATTCAAATATGGGCTTTACGGTATGACCTTGCGATATAGTTTATAATGGCAACGCAGCAGACGCCGATCAGGCGGCTAAATTATGTTGCCATTATAAATTATATCGCAAGGTCATGTCATGCCTTAAACCCCGTATTTGAATGATATTTTCTTAGGCGAGGCGTAGCAGGTACGTGTAAGTGAGTTTAGGCATGGCGTAGCAGGGACGTGTAAGTGAGCTACGACCTTTAGTCGTATCATACCAGTAATGTTTTTATTTTTATAAATCATTTAACCACATGTATGTTGTATTATTTGTACTTATAAAGTATTTTATTGTTTTACTGCCGACATCGTATTTAATGCGCTTATTAAAATAAAGTCTGATTTTTCATTTTGTATAGCTGAACAATTATTGTCGCATGTCAAAAGAAATACAATAAACTTTTTACGTAACGGGGATCTCGATTTTGTATATAGTTTTATTAAAAACGTAACAGATTGTAGTTCTTAATATTATCATCTTGCATTTGTAGTTGTAAGTTAGCTATATTTTTTTACTTTTGTAAGAAACCTTTCGCCAGTTTCAAGCATATTCTTAAACAACGTACTTACAATTTACACGATTTACTTTTAAAATGATATACGATTAAATGAAATTATTTGTCTCGTTATTTCGTATGAGGGGAAGTAGTGAAATACTTCAATTTTTTTATAAGTGCTGCTCTATTGTGTTTGATCTGAAAGGAAATTACATACTTGAAATTTTAAAATTAAATATATAGGATATAAATGATAGAGATGTAAAATGCATCCTTATATTGGTATCCAATTATCCTTATGTATATAAATAAAATATCTACATATTTGCTTGTATTTATGTTTAAAAAACAATACATCACATGTAATAAATGAAACACTTGAAATTATTAAAATAACAAGAAAATATTAAATAAAGGTGTAACAATGACACTATTCGTGATTTAGAATATGAATTAAATAACAAAAACATATGATCGATTATAAATATTACTAGAAACATTTTCAACAAGTTTAGATATACAACGAACTTACTATTTTGAGATCTCTAAACAATAATTGACTGATTTTTATTCGATTACTATAAGTTATCTTAGTGCATTTCAATAAATAATTATTAAATTTAGGGTTTTTATCATAGAATTTCATGCAGGATAAATCATATTATTTTTAACAGTTTTAGCTATGAACGATGTTGTTTTGTTTATTGAAATTGTCAATGCGCATAAACTTTAGCCGGTTTTCACAAAACAAAAACATATACTGCTGCCTTGTTAAAGTCTTGTTTCCATGTCTTATTCTCGGTCGGTTAACTTATATAACCATTCTATTTAGACTGTAATTAAAAGTATAACAAATGTAGAAAAGACTAGAAGTTCTAATCAATTGGAACTGAAAATTTGCATTTTGTGTATAAACACTGTAACAATGCGTTTAGGTTAGGATAATAGTGACGTGAAACTAGATAACCCCGACCAATCAAATCGTAATATATTAAGAACTCCGTGATTTGGTTGGTTGAGGCACTGTGACATTACTATTTTCTTAGTGCTAACAAACAATTAAACGTAAATCTTTAGCATTTGTGATGTTATTTATCTATTTTAGGTTGCCAGAGAGAATAAAATACATATATGTATTAATATTTTCACAACTTGTTGTTCAATTCACATTAATAATTTATAAATAAACCAGGTGTTACCCATGGCCAGCCCTCATTTGAAAATTACGTAGCACCTGCTTCAATTCCTTGAGATGTTGGCACAAATGTAGCCAGAAAAATACAAGTTCAGATTACAAAGTGATTCTAATAAAATATTGTTAGTCTGATTATTAGGGCAATACTAGCGTTACACACTAGTTTATTAAAAAAAATACAAGTAAGCGTAAACTTAATTACATTAATATGTATATTATACAATACTTAATTCGAAAATATGAATTATTTTTATACAAAAAAAATACATGTTTTTTTTTAAATATCTTTTATTTTAGTTAGCATTCGAATTAGCTTACTGCGTGAATATTAATACAGTTATATCACTTACCCCCTACACATCAGAACATGTCACACGTCCCAATAAATATCAAGTTTATAACGAATGTATATGGTATTTGTATGCAATTATTTTATACTTATTAATCTGCCTTCGTAGGGGCCATGAGCTCTTTTCATTTGATCGCACGTGAAGTCTTTTACACCATTATTTAAATAATGTTCAGCTTATAACATATTTCTGATTTCATTCTTTAACATACTACTACTTAGGTATCCATATTAATGTTTTCTTTCTGTCGCTATGTAAAAATTACATATCAAGGAATTGTTATATTGATTGTAGTTTAACACTCGTGTTTCTTTAATATGCTTTGAAAATTATTGTCATTTTAATTAGAGGCGTGCTTCTCTCTCATGACTGCTAAATTGTTATAGATTGTAAAATACTTACGCCTAGCTTCGCAATATACAACGTGTAACATAATAAACACAAGAATCCGAAATGTTCAAAATCGCTTACTGAATCCATTTAAATGATTTGTAATATGTGTTAATTTTTCACCAAAATACGTGGAATATGACACGAATTATGGTCACTAATTCCGTAAATAAACTTAAATTTAGAAACATCAAACTTAAAGTCAATTACATAAGACATAAATCGTAATGGCTTTTCAGTATGCCAATATTCAGTACCTACACAGAGATGGTGAGATTGGCTCGATATGGTGATAACGTACGAACTTCATATTTTGTACTAATACTAATTAGCTGATTCTAAGTTATTGCATCGTACAAAAAGAAACAGTGATAGTGACGTCAGTTGCATCAGCTAGTAATCAATGACCTTTGTGAGTGAGACAAACAAGACTCAAGCATGTTAACTTACCTACGTAGTTTTAGTGCATGCATTAGTATGACCATGCATTTTGTTTTACTAAGACAATTTGTATCCTTAAAAAAATATGTTTACGGGTTTAAAAATGACTTAAAATCCTTGCTATTATATTCATAACTTTATATTGTACTTGTATCTGCGGATTCTTGTGCTTATTAGTTACACGTTGTATAGTCGAGTTATGAAGCTATTTTGAGTCTTAACTTTGGATTCGGTTAACAATCTACACGTATATTTCTAACTACAATGGTAATGCTTGGAATAAACATATATTCATTCCTCTTCAATCAATATATCTATTAAAAAAACCGCATCAAAATTCGGTGGATAGTTTTAAGCATCTAAGTATACGTATTCAACAAAGGGTCATGGTATTATGATATGAACTGATGCGCATCTCATAAGTGGAAAAATAGGATTTTTCGTCATCTCGAGCAAATATGTTGAAAATATAATGTATTGAGTTATAGTCCATTGACCGCATTAGTACAGGACTAACCGCATTAACTAACTGCGAGGCTAGGGTTCGATTCCCGACGGGGACAGACATTTGTGAATATAGATGTTTGTTTTTCCGGGTCTGGGTGTTTATTTAATTTATTCACGTGTCTATTTAAGTATTTCTATGTTTTACTTAGTATCGTTGACTAACACACATAACACAAGCATTTTTAATTTGCTTACTGTAGATCAATTTGTGTAATTTGTGCAGTAATACTTATATTTAATTTACTTATTTATATAAAAAAATTACATACAATATGTATTAGGTACCTTTAGTAGGTATGTTATTATTTAGCTAAGATTACCTAAAAATTATTCCCGTGCATGTGCATGGTAAAATTATAAAACAATAAGTCGTTTTGCATTTGAAAAATAAATAAAGAATAATTCAAGATAATATATTAAATAAACCAAAATTCGTTTTTTACCTACAAGCCATTATGCAAGTAAATTAAAATAGATCCCCGCTATTGACAACGGCCGCAATTTCACAACGCTGTTACTGAATATTCAGTTAGGTATGTGTCCCTCATCTTCCTCACACCCTTCGCTACAATGGCATGTTATTATTTAATTATTTTATAATGAAGGAAGCTGATAGATCTGGTGCCTGACGTTGGCCTCAGATAAATCATACTGATATGATAAGTGGGAGCTGATGCTACCCAACCGAGTGTTTATTGTTCACTTCACGGATAACCGGGTCACTACCAAGTATTGACCCAGCTAACCTAAGCTCGCCTCTTACGGGCTGCCTGGTAGGAAGGCAGTTGGTCTATTCTACACAGAGGCCCAGAATATATAGGTATATGTATTAAGTAAAGAGCTGTTATTTTAATATTAAATACAGATACTCCAATTTTATTAATTAGTATATATGTGTATATGCAATCATATTTGGCGGGTTCAAAATAATGTTAAGAAATAAATATACTAACGTGCTGGTATCATACTAAGACAAAATGTTTAGTCTTTAATTAAAAAAAAAAATCATAACATTCATATGGGATAATAAATTTATTCGTGTCACGTGAAATCGTATCATATACCTAATTGAATTGCAGGAAAACTACAAAAAATCGACTTTAAAAATTAATTATAAACATGAATATTTTTTGTTTTATTCAAATTTTAAGCGGTACTGAACGAATTACAATATAGGAAAACACGGGAGGCATCACACTTTAAATAAAAATAGTTTTGAGATAAAAAACATAAAAAAACATACAGTCGCATTCAAATTGAGATTGAGCTCCTACGTTTTTTCGTCGGTTGAAAAGAACGTAAGTATATTACCTAAAATCAAGAAGCTTTTAATAATTTATATAATTAATTAAATGTAAATAAAATCAATTTAACGTCTTAACATAATATAAAATGCTCGTGTTGTGTTTCTCCATGCAAATTTACGAAAGTACTGGTTTTACTTAAATTAGATTTTACTTAAATTTCCGATTTTATCGAAGTACATATCTTTAGGCCATTTTTTATTTCATTTTTTAAATTTTAATGTAGATAATATTTTTAAAACTAGCGCGTATTTAATTGCCAAAAAAATACTTTTTTTGTCACACCTATGCTTAAGATTTTTTTTTGTTTGTATTCTTATTTTTAAAATTGTTATGGGGAGGTGACATACAAATAAGACCCATCAAAATCCAAACAAAATAATGCTTATTTTTCTTGCATCAGTCCTTATCTGCAAAGTTTTCACAATATTTTTAACGTACGTACCTGTCATATATTTCGTGAAGTGAAATTAATCTTTTTTTTAAATTATGTAATCTATTCCTCAGTCACAATAAAAAAAAACAAAAGTCAAAATAAAAAAAAATGCAATGATATGAAAATAAAAATATAAATCCCAGTATGTTGCGTGGAATACAAAAGTATTTACGTTTTAAAATTGCAAAAAAAAACTTTTATCGATGTTGACACGATCCAAGTTCAAACGCAACAGTTGGATTTATAAATTAGATTAGTAGGTCTATTATCTGCCAATTGAGCACAATATTACTACGGACATCCACTGTCTCCGTCACTGGTCGTCACGTAATACCTACTCTCTGAAAATAAATCGTGCAACTGTTGCGATCGGTATTGGTAACGAAACATAACAGTCTTCCGCGTGACACGAGTATAGAAGATCGCGCGCGATGCGTCTTTTATTTTTATTTTTTTCGTTCTTGACGCTTTCGAATCATGTATATAGTGCCCAGATTCTTGGACTGTTTCCTCACACAGGTAAAAGCCATCAAATGGTTTTTGAACCCCTTCTACAAAGGTTAGCTGAACGAGGACATCAAGTGACCGTTGCGTCTTTTTTTCCTTTGAAATCACCCCCTGCTAATTACACAGATGTGAGTTTGGAAGGTATCGCTGGAATTGGAATCGAAACTATAAATTTAGAATGGTTCGAAGATTCTGGAATTTTATCAAAAATACCAATGATTGGAAGAATCTTTAAGAACATCATCGAGTTTCACCCGCTCGCTGAAATGGCGTTAAATGTTTGTAACAAAGCTGTAAACTGGCCACCCCTGATCGAAGCTCTGCAAAAAAAGTACGATTTGGTACTCGTTGAGAATTTCAACAGTGATTGTATGCTAGGACTTTTGCATGTTTTCAATATAAAAGCACCAGTAGTGGCATTGTTGTCAAGCATGATGATGCCGTGGTCTCATCAACGCATTGGTCTAACAAATAACCCCTCATACATGCCAGTACTGGGATCGTCATTAACTTCTTCAATGTCTTTAATAGAACGAGTGGAAAACACGTTTTTAAACATATATTTTAAACAGTGGTTTTATTACGCTGTCCAAGTGAAAGAGCAGGAAATATTGGAGAAACAATTTGGAAAACTACCAGAGCTGGAAGATCTTGCGAAGAATACTTCATTGATGCTTCTCAATACGTTTCACGATTTGAACGGCGTCAAGCCAACGTTGCCCGGAGTGATAGAAGTTGGTGGAATGCATTTGAATCCTGCAAGGAATGGTATACCTGAGGTACGTACACAAATTACGTATTAGAGATTGCTTTGAGTGAATTCTGTGTATTGAAGATATTAAAAAACCGACCAAGTGCGAGTTGGGTTCGCACTCGAACACCTTTCGATTCCGTATTATCTTATGATCTTATATTATTAACGCGAAAGTTTATATGTTTGTTTGTTTCTGTATTACTCATTCACGCCGGCCGAGGCATCGTCGAGCAGTGTACCCTTAATTAATTGTTTAGCACAGGGGCAGAAAGTTTATATTTCCACCCGAAGTACAGAAAATACTTTTTCCATCAGACCGTCGCTAAAATCGTAAACGAAGTCGCGGATACGACTACAGGGTACAACTAGTACCTACTAAATATGTAGGTAAGAATTGACAAAATTCTATAGAGTTACTTAATGTTATCAATAAGTAACTCTAGAGTACCTAAATTACTTTATGTTATCATAATATAGTAAATTACTTTATGTAATATATTTATGTTATCATTATTATTATTACACTAGTTCATAATATAAAAAAATAAATAACTAGAACTCAGGGTCAAGAGCATGTGCGTTGGTTTATCTACGGATTTTCATAAAATACAGAGTCTTACTTTTCTAAATAATTAAACACGTTCAAAATCTTTAAAATGAACAGATATCAAAGTATAATTTCTGCATCATATATATAAAGATTCAAAACAAAAATTAAAGATAATAAAAACGTGCACCACTTGATATAACGTGAGATTTTAATACACGTTTTATAACAATTTGTATTAAATAATAGATATATACAAAAACAAATTATAACATTAAAATTGAAATACTTTTAAAAATTATTCATATAGTAATATTATGTCCCAGAAATCTGAATTATAATATTTTTGAAAAATGCATACAATAAACTTAATTTTTCAAATCTTTCGCCCAAACTTATTAAAAAGACTACGAAAGAAATAAATTTCTAGTGACGAAATCTTTAAAACAAGTAATCGAGTTGAGCTTTCTTCTTATCTTAAAAGCAACTTTTCTTGAAACGTTTTTTTTTTTCTGAGTAAGCATTTCATTGCCCGGGATTACTTTTTTACTTCAGTTTGTATAATTTTGTACAGTTAAAGTGGCATAAGCCTTGGCAATTAAAAAAAAGAAGACTAACCGTAAAGCTAAACTTTAAGACTAACTATGAAAAAACAATGTGTAAAAATAAATATATGTTGTCGTAGTAATGTTGGGTACTCCTAAAAGAAATAATAAGGAAATACAAATCGTATGATTAAAGAGGCAGCATGGCCAGATAATGAATATAGAGAAAGAGAAATTACGATTATAGTATATTAATAGTACATAGTATTGCAATTGAATAGGCAGCAAGCCCAAAGGTCTTAGCTGGTGCACAAATGAGGACAATTTGATTAAAAAAAAGCGGTTTTTTTGGTGGGAACGCGGAACGGAGCGGTTCACTGTGAGATATTATTTCTCAAACGATGTGTTTTATTAGTGTTTTA
>DVZL01002273.1:0-15734 GCA_018236625.1 Lasaia peninsularis
GCCTCTTACGAGCTGCCTGGTAGGAAGGCAGTTGGTCTATTCTACACAGAGGACCCGGACCAACACGGGGAAAATTTTGTAGTTATTAGTTATCGGAATGAAGGGAAGCTTATTTATTTTAAGTTAGCTGTGCCCGTAACTTCGCTTGCGTTTTTATTTAATTTACTTACTTTATACGTTTCTAAAATAACATTCAAAAATACTAGTAGCCTAGGGCATTCCTCGTTACATTAGCTGTTTATCAGTGAAATTACTGGTAAAATCGGCCCAGTTGTTTCAGAGATTAGCTGGTACAAACAGACAGATAGACGGCCAAATATTCTAATATATATATAAAGTTATATATGAATTTAGTAAAAAGTAAATAGTTATCTTAATATTACATACACACAACAATTTAATTCATTTGTATAGATAACCTCAGTGGTGTAGCGGTACGGCTGTCGCCTATTAGGACCTGTAGCCGTGTACGGTCCCGAGTTCAATAAAAAACCGCGGTGTCTTAGGACTTCTATTCTGGTAGTTCTAACCCCGCCATGTACTAATGAGTTTTTCTAACTTAATTACCTTTTCGTAGTGCTCTTATGGAGAATAAAATCATCGTGAGGAAACGTGGACGTGGCAAATGTATAATTTATATCGTTGGCACTTGATGAAACTTCATTATGATTATTAAAAGTCACGTCACATACACTTTCACTTACAAGTGAAAACTTTGTAAAAATTTCTTTCAAGTGAAAGTGCACAAGTGACTCAATAATTGTTACTATAACATTGTCTTAATAAACGCATTATGAAAATCTACCTATAAAACTAGATTAGAATAGTGGCGAGCACTAATGCTACTGTTATAATCCATACCGATTTCGGTTCCAATGTCTGCAGGACTGGCTGGAATAGGAAAAATAGTGGTAGGTACTAATCAAGACGAGTGTTAGTTGATCTTCAAAACTCGACTGAATTTGTGGGATAATTCAGAAGTCTATAGATAACTTCACTCGTAAGTGATAAGGTCATCGCATCCCTCCCTCATGTTAGCCTTATTCCGTATTATATCAGATGATATCTGGATCGGCTACCCAATCTAGGGGATTTGACAAGGACATCAGTTTTTATGTAAAGCGACTGCCATCTGACCTCTGCAACCCAGAAGGGAAACTAGGCCCAAACCAAGATTAGGTCGAATTCAATGAATTTGGGTTTCTTTACGATGTTTTCTCTCACCGTAAGAGCACTCAGAAAATGTACATAAGTTAGAAAAACACATTGGTACATGGCGGGGTTCGAACTTGGATTACCCAAATGTTAGTCCGAAGCGCGTACCGCTAGACCACCGAGGTCATAGCATCCCTGCGCCCATTAAAATAATATAAGTAAATATTGTGATATTGAATAAATATCATATATTTTTAAAGGGGTAGGCAGATTTGGACCTCTGCATACATGGATACATGCACATCCACAATTAGCCGACGACAGGAAGTCCCAGGATGTGACAGGTGGAAAGTCCGTTGACATATTGAGCACAATATCCAATGTTATGCTTTTCAAATAGACTAAAAATAATTATAGAACCCAGTTTCCCTACTCAGGAATCGAGCTCTATCCATACAAATATAATTGGAGTGTCTGTATGTAATATTTAAATAACCTTTCTTTAGTAAATGCATACGTATGTTGACAAGGTACTATAACACGAAAATAGTATTTTTTACAATTTTTGTCTGTCTGTCTTTCTGCTGGTTTGTAACCACTATTTTCTGAAACGACGTAATAAAAAGTAGCTTAGGCTGCTATTATTTAAGAATTTAATTTTAGAAATGTGTAAAATGAAATGATTAAATAAAAACGCAGGTGAAGTCGCGGGCACAGTTAGTCTTACATATAAAAATATACGAAACCCATTCATGATTAGCGGATATATAACAAAATTAAAAAAAAAAACATAGTCCAATTGAGAATCATATTTTCAAGTCGGTTAAAAATGGTCCAATTAGCTCAAAGCGAGTATACAAAGTTTGTTTGGATGAAGGGATCCTTGTTTAAAACATATTAGCGTTATACACACACCTCTTGTAACATTACTTCGGAACAAAACCACAGCCGACCCTAACTAAAACAATATTAATAAGTTGTTACCATATTTTAGTGACAAATATGCAATCCTTGATTAAAGTTAAAGCATTTCTGTAACATTTATGTCTGCCATGGTTATGTAAAATAAACGCGTGTATCCAGAATGTTACAAAACTAAGTGTAAAGCCGAAAGGAGGTTATATGGGGCTTTATAACGGGTTCATTCTCAATGTTTAGGAAACATTGTTACGTTGTATAAGGTACCCCTAAAATATATTATTGCCACTCATGTGCAAACCCTATTTCAGTAAAATTAAACTCGCGTACGAAGGGTACCGTACTTTTTTTAAGAATTATTGATTTGTTCTTCACCGAACTTTGTAGGCGAGCAGAGTGTGTAGCCTGAGAAAACATTATTTTACTGTGAACATAGAAACACGCGGTCCTAGCTTTGATTCCCAGATAAGGAAACATATTGTATGAGTTTTTCAGTTTATCTGAAAGACATACTTTGACATGGTTTAGATTACTCGTCACATCATGGAGCTTAATGTCGTCGGCTAATTGTAATTGCATAAGTGTGCACCTCTGTCTACCCCTTGTTTATATGACCGTGAGTAGATTTATTTTTGAATAATTTAATAACATTTCTGTGAGAGACATGTTTTAAAATACAAAAAGAAACAATATCTTATGAAACAATTCATTTATAATTATGGATATTTTAATAGCCATCCGTAACACTAATGTCAGACTTCGCGCTGTCGGTTCTCTATTTATTATTCTCTTGTTTAAACGTTACACAATTGTAAATTTTAGAGACGAACTACTTAAAGCAATATTAAAGTGAAATTTGAGAAAATTTATAATCACAATTACAATTTGAGATTTTTAAAATAAAAAAGAAGCTATTCGTCTGTTTTAAACACTTTCGTAATAATACTGTATATTCATATTTTTCCTGGAAAGTGCGATTATCCATAATTGTTCTAGTACAGAGTTTTCTAATTTTAGAAATCTTCAAATATTATATTGGACATATTTTAATGATACTTTTGGACATAAAACATCATGATTAAATTACGTAATTTACCGACCTCAAAGGAAGTTCTCAAATCGACTTTACGATTTTTGTATATTTATTATTTCTCTATCAATTTGAAATTAATTTTCATTATGTGAGCTGGTGTAATATAAATCTTATGGCAATTGAATTTGAAGTTTTCTAAATATCAACAAAAACATATAAATTGTTATTGAAATTATCTTTTTACAGACTGTGACAAAATTATTTTACTTCATCATAACAGACTTCAAATATTACAATGTATTTCAAATGCTGTGTTTAAAGTTTTAAGTAAAATAAATAAGTATTAGTGGACAAATTACAAAAATTGATCTAACCCTAAAGTAAACAAATTATAGGCTTGTGTTGTGGGTGTTAGACAACGATACTAATACAAAGAAATACTTAAATAGATACTAGAATAAATTTAATAAACACCCAGACCCGGAAATACATACATATAGATGTGTAACATAGGTCCATCACACAAATGTCTATCCCCTTCGGGAATCGAACCCGAGTCTCGCGGTTAGTCGATGCGGTTAGGCGTGTACGCTAGCCGCTTGGCCAACGAGGCGGTTAAAGTTGGAAATATCTAACCAGTTAAACGTAATATGTAATTTTTTAATCTAGGAATGGGCTTGGTTTCTCTTCTAGGTTGCAGAAGTGACGGCAGTCTTTCTGTGTAAAAAATGACGCTTGACAAACCCCTAGATGTGGCCGATAATCATTATCTCATCATCAATCATCTGAAATAGAAACAGGATAAGGCGTGAACGAAGAACTCACTTTAATAGTATTTTAATTTAAACTAGCTGTTCCCGCGACTTTGACCGCAACGACGCGACGCGACGGTGTGTACCACGTTTTTATTTAATTATTTTATTTCTAAAACTGAATTCTAAAATAACAGTAGCTGTCTGCCAGTGAAAGTCCAGCCGTTTCAGAAATTAGTGGGTACAAACAGACAGTCAGATGGTCAGACAAAAATCCTGTTTTCGTATATGTACCTTGTAAACATAAGCACTTAGTAAAAAGCGGTTATTTTAATATTACATACAGACACTCCAATTTTATTTATCTGTATAGATAGTAGAATATAAATATAGCATATTTCTTTTAAAGTTTTTCTATTTTCAGCGGTCATACAATCTAGTTTCTCCTCAGAAACATTCTTTGATTTCCTTATCAAAATGAACACATAAATTAAAATGATGAGCTCAACAAATGTAATTTTTTGTTGTTTTTATTATTCCGTCCGCTTGTTCGACTCACACTTGACGTTTTTTTTATATAGTTTGACTTTTTGTTTGAGTTTTTAATCTTAAGCACCCCACTATTCTAGAGTTGAAGCAGTTAAATGTACACTATTATCAAGGACTTATCCCCAATATCAATCATCTATCTCATACTCCTAGGGCCGGCTTTCTCACTCTCAATATTTTAAAAGTATCAATATTATATATTAAAGAAGGACCATCGCCAGGAGAGTAAAGTCTTTCCGTTTAGCCGGTGTTGGTACACACTCGAGCGGCTTCTTTGTCTACGCGGTGGCATCCTTTGTTTAAGAGGCGGCATCCTTTGATACGTGGTGGCGCATATAGGAGTGACCGTATCTAAACGAATGGACTTTTATCTATTAATAGTACCGTTTGATTTATGCTAGATACTAGAACCAAGATACTAAAAACAGTTTTCAGGTTTGATTCCCGACCGATATAGGCATTTGTAGAATAAATATATTTTTTATGTTCAATTACGAGTGCTTATTAAATTGATTTCGGAATCTTTTTAATGTCTATACATAAATATAGTTGGCTAACATACTTAACATGAGCATATAATTTGCTTATTTTGGGGATAAATCAATCTGTGTAATTTTTTCAGGCATATTGATTATTTATAAATAACCCCAAAGTTTTGGATAAGTCATAAATTGTGTACGACTTCATTCTCAATGTTATTCTAATCAAACTGACATGAACATGAAATGCACAGGAGCAGTTGTCATAAAATTTTAATGGATCCACTTTTTTATGGGATAAGAAAGCTGATGGTTAGAGAAAACCGTGGCCTATAAACACCATGGATGTTGTAAGTCTGTTAGACCTGTAGTCACTATCTATGGTCGGGTTGATAGATGTATGTGCAAGTACACCCTATCTTCTGGACCGGAACATGACAATGTCATTATAATGGCAGGAATAGGTAAGGCAGTGGATTCCTATTCGGGCGGGAATACTAATATAAATAAGAATAAAATCATGCTGCTCTATATACAATTATACGTAAAGAATTTCCTCCGTTTTTTTGTTAAAGGAAGGTTTGTATTTATATAACAAACCTAGGCGGCTGGTTGCTAGTTTAAAAATAAAAACTAACGTTTAAAGAAGAATAATTCATAGAAATATTTTAAAATTACATTTCAATACCGAGAAGCGTTTTCAAAGTTTATCAATTTGTAAATTCACTAAACTCCAATAAATTCCTCGCAGATTTTCTATTAACGGCAACCTCGCTAATTGCGGATTTTGTTTTATTTGTTTCTATTAGTAGCCCGTTTGTTGGGTAAAGTTTATCGAATATTGGGAGTTTAATTGATAAAGTAATTTATTACTAGTGAATTTGTATTTCCTGACTTTGACAGCTACTAACAGTTTGATAATAAATAAATACCGTTTGACCCATATACTCGACAGGGTAAGCAGAACTATGTATGCATCTACGATTAGCCAACGATAATAGGTCCCGTGATGTAATAGGAGGCAAAATCTAGAAACGGTACGTTTTTCAGATAAACTGAAAATCCTTGTAAAACAAATTGCCCTAACTAGGAATCAAACGTGGGACCTCGTGCGTCAAAGTCGGACACAGACTCCATCCAATCATAGAGGCGATTTTCTTGATAACAATAGATAATATGACTAATAAAGAGTAGTCGAAATTGTTCCATTCGTTCACACGTGATACTAAGACGAAAAAAAATTGAAATTCATCCCACTTCCTCCTTATTATTATTATTAATTTAATATTATAAATGCGAAAGTTTATGTGTGTGTGTGTGTTTTTACTACTCTTTCACGCAAAAACTATTGCGAAATGTTATAATATTAATACAGCTTATAAGTACATCAGAACAACACATATGCTACTTTTTAACCGATTATAACAAAAAATATAATAACATAAAAATAAGATATGTTTATAAAAGTAAGTCGATAAATCGTTATATACATGTTGTAAAATAACATAGTATAGTAGTAGTCGTTTTTATGGTCTTAGAAAAGAATGAAAAAAAAAATTAACCAGACTTTCACTGGCTAACAGCTGATGTAATACCTAAGGAGTAGCTTAGGCTACTTTTGTTAAGTAGAATTCAAACGCGGCCGAAGTCGCGGGCACTAACTACGCCACTTTGTGACACGATGGAGCCCGCAAATGGCGGTATTTTATGAAGTCTGCATTAGAGAAGCGAATAACAAATAAATAACGGATATATCGACACGCTCCGAAAAATATGCTACCAAATTGCGGTATCACCAATCATTAGTCAAGCTACACGCCAAAATAGTGAGGGAAAAACTGATATTGTTATCGATATTTGAAAAATTAAATGAAATTAATATATTTTCCGAATACGTGTGCTAAAAAGTTTTTATAAAACAAACGTTTTTAATAATACCAACATATTCTACCGCAATGTGGTGTGCAAATATGTTAACACATAATTTATATTTATTTATTTATTAATTGTAAAACTATATATTTTATACTAATTACTTATTATTAATTATAATTATTAATTTACAACCGACTCATTTAGTCACGTTACGTCAGACCCATGTACCCGAAAGGGGTAGGAAGTAGGTATATAATTTATATAATTAGCTGACGTCCTATTTTAGGTCCCTTATGTGACAGTTGCCACCGGTAACAAACACATACAAAAAAGGCCAAAAAAACACACAAGTTGAGTAAATATCTTGTTGTCTTATATTTACTTAACCTGTGTACTCTGCCTGTCGTATAAAGTGAAGGGGTAGGAAGATGTACATAATATACACCTATGATTAGTCGACGATATTACATCCCATGATGAGACACGCGGCAAGTGTTCGTATATTTAAATTATTTTTATGACATTTTTAAAAAAAAAGTATCATCACAGCTAATATCCCCGAAGAGGAAGGCAGAGGTATGCTAGTACATTCACGACTCGTAAGTCCAGTAGATATACCAGAACACCCATGATTAGCCAAAGGTTATAGGGCCCATGATGTGATAGATTGCAAGCCTATCGCCACTTCGCCACATTTAATAAAAGTTGTCCAACCTGAGAATTGAACCCGAGACCTCACGCGGCTAACGGTCTTAACAGAGGCGATCATTTTTATTGTATTATTTATTATTTAAACTTTTTTTTAGGGTTAGTCTAGGCACTAATCCAAACACTTGATAACTCCAGACGGTATTCAATTTTAAAGGATAAGGGTTCGATTCCCGGGTGTTTTTATATTTTTTCAGTTTATCTGAAAAACATAACGTTGCCTAATATTTGCTCCTATTATGGTGGTGGGCTTGCTAACAAACACGTAATAGGACCTAATCATCGTGGGTGCATTTGACCCTCTGTCTAGCCACCCCAACAGGGATGAGGGCATAAAGATAATTTTTATCGAATAAAGTTCTATATGATTATAACTCAATTCTTACATAATCCTTACTCTGTAATTATAATTAGGTGCCCGAAATTTATCTATAGTGCCTTATACACTGAAATGGTTAAAAATAGCCTGAATTAAAATTTTATCCAGGCAAATAAAATCTTACATAACTTTAAACGCTCGTCCTAAAAAGTTGATGATTTGGATATAGAACTTTGTTCGTTGGAGAGGACGATTTATTTATTTCAGGAAAAGTCAAATTTAATTAATTTGAAATAACAATATTATATCATTCTTATCTTAAATATTATATTATTCTTATCTATAATAACAATAATAATTAACTTTATCCATATAAATGTTTCACGGCACCCACACGAGATTTCATCGTATTCATACTACATATTTGGAAATAAAAAAAATCTTTTGTGAACTGTGTTATCATACTTTTTATCAAAACGTTTTGACATTGAATTTAAAGTCACGTTTTACTTTCACTAAACGTTACTATTACTAAAAACTTCTTTACAAAAGAAGCGGCCGACAGACATAGGTTTCTAGGGTTCTGTTAAAAATTGTAGTAGAAGCTCTTATACTTTCACTAAATTTACATATTATATTTACATGTATTTATTAATTGGTACAGCGCTGTGCAATAACTCGCCCGGACAGAGATCTACTGCTTTATCTATTCCGCCACCATAATAATATTCATTCCGTTTAGGGGTTCAACCCGTGTAGTTGCTCGCTGTTTTATGCCATAAAAAAACTGCAATAGCATGGCTACTTTAGTTGTTTTCTCTTCTTGTTATTGTCGTGTTCTTGAGATCTTAACATGCTAGTCGTATATTGGTAAAAAGCACCGTCAACATCGTGGACGTTTATCGCGATATATGTTTCTTAATACCGTCTCGTTGGTGGTTTGTGAAATTTTGCTTTCCAACGGGAGTAGCCATTGTGTGATGACAAAGATATCTGTATGATCTGGGTGCTTATTGAATAAATTATGGTATCTATAGAAGTATTTCTTTGTATTAGTATCGTTGACTAACGCCCATAAAACAAGCATATAACCTGTTTATTTTGGGTTTAAACTAACTTGTGTAATTTATCCAGGAATATTTTTTTACTATTATTAATTTAATTAAATTCGTTACTTTGTATGTTTATATTATGAACAAAATATTATCATGAGTAGAGATATACTTACCTGAACTTGTGTACTGCTTTTTCAGCCTCTATACTCTTTAAGGCAAAAGGTGGATCGGTCATGGGATTGTTTATAAATATTTTTAAATAAGAGGAAGGAAACATGCAATGAGGTCAACTGATATTACCTATTCTCTGATTTCTCTGTGGCTGATCGGTGATCACACATGCATTCACAGCAATTCGGTTTGCACACAACACAAGGCGTATTACATCCATTGCGCAATTTCCAAGAATGTGAATACTATATTCTTGGATGTATGTTAGTATTTAAGCTGTATCTTATTCAAATACCGCCGGGAATAACTGATAACACAAAAGTTATGTACAAAAAAACAGAGTATTACCAGGCACCAAGGTAGCAGGAATAAAACTTCAAGTTCTGAAACAATTTTTAAAACTCTACAGTAGAGATAAAACCAAAGACTTCCGTCGAGCACTCATGGTAGCTCCTTTATCTCATCATGGTAGGTTATTTATTTATAGGTTTTTTTACTCCATTCGTCAAGCTGCCATGGTGATTACAAAGTTTTTTAATTATGAATCAAAAATGGTTATCTTTGAAGAGATAAACAGAGGTAGAGGTACGCACCCCCGATTACAATGTTGTTGAGAATTATTAATTCTTTTTAATATGAACAAACGAGACGGTATAATTTTTTATAAAGCTTTTATCGTGGGTATATATTTTTTGTCGATACCTAAATAGACAACACTATTATAAACTTGCACATGTCAACGTTATTTAAGGTACAAATTAACTTTCATATTTGAGAAATGATATCGTAAGTATAGCACAATAAGTGCAATTTTATATGAGGTCATTATTATATCGTTAGAAATTAAGTGAAACTTATCGCTAACTTGTTTCAACTGTCAAAGTAAAAATAACTTGTCTCACTTACTAAAACTAAATTACCTTCAGTATACTTTACCACACTTTGCCGGTGCTGATTTTATTTATTGCTAGTATACTTGGTATGGGACAGCGAACAGGCACACGGATCTGCTGACGGTCAGAGACATACGTAGCCTATAGACGCCATAGATGTTGTACGTGGGTCGCTGCCCTGTAGTCGGGCTATTAGATCTTACGGCTTACGGCTTCTAGCGGCTACCTTACCCGGAGATTGGAACACGACAATGTCATTATGGCGGTAGGAATTGCTAAAGCAGTGGATCCCTACCCGGGTAAGTTTACCACTAGTGGTGGCATAGACCTAGTTAACCTATGCTTGCCTCTTACGAGCTACTAGAGTCTATTCTACATAGAGGACCCGGCACAACATGGGGAAACGGGGGTAATTCAATTTAAATGAAACTTGACTTAATTCTATTATAAAATTATCCCATATTCATATCCTCGCAACGGTAGGCAGAGTTAAATATGCACCCACGATTAGCCGGCGATATTAGGTACAATTATGTGACAGGTGGCAAGTCTGAAAGAACAGGCAGAGGGCCCTGGGGCACAAATACCGCGTTTACTCACGATGTTTTCCTTCACCGTAAGAGCACTCAGAAAATTTACTTAAGTTAGATAAATTTATTGGTACATGACGGGGTTCAAACCTGGACTATCAAAGTGAAAGTCCAAAGCGAATACCGCTTATAGGTCACCGATGTAATAAATAAAACTAACCAAAATTAGCAGGATTTTCAAAGAATTTACGTGACTACTATTTAAATGAACCTAAGTGTTATACAATAAAATTAACTATTTAAAAAATGAAAATAATGTTATAAGAATGTCCTTAACCTCGAAGACGCGGTACATTACCATGCTTTTGCAGCAATAGAAACGGTCTTTCCGTGAAAGAAATAATTTGACAGTTGAAAGTGACCACGAATTAAAAATAAAACCCCAGAGAGTTAAATTTCACTGTGAGTGTTTATGATTGAACCCTTGTCGAATTTGTCGACGGACGGTCGGACAGGCGTGTAATCACAAAAAAATATGTCATTTAAATTCGACACTTTGATATTTTTAGTATAGTCCCGAGGGATCTTCGTTTTGGATTATAATGTTAAATTTCCATCTCTTGTCTTAGAGTATACAATAAAATGGATTATTCTTACAATTCGCTCATAATATTTTACGAATGAAACATAACATTTTGTTACGGAAATATCTCAATTGAATAGAAGAAAGTTGCAGCAGTTTTTTGAATGAATGTAATTATGCATCAGTGTTGTAATTAATCTCTTTGCGATTTATTGTAAAACTATTTTCCGCAATATATAAATATTTTATTTAATGATAAAATATTTTTTTACAATAAAATATTGTTTAATATATCATAAAGTTACTATATAAATTATGTACCAATGAAAGATTCAGTGTCTAAGATAGAGGTTATAGAAGATCAATAAGCAATAGAATTTATAAACAAAAAATATATAATTCGTAATTTTAAAATGCAATGATTAAATAAAATTCATTTCATTCATTCATAAACGACCAAAATAATGACGTATTGCTGTATCGATTTTGTAATATTTCCTACGCAGCAACTCATTCGACAGGATTCATCGTCTTACTTTTTCCTGTCGCCATAATGTCATAGTCGTGTTTCGGTCCGGGTGGTAAGGTAGCCTGTAGACTTGCACATAGAGACTAACAACCCGACCACCGGACAGCGACGCACCTACAACATCTAAAGTACCATGGGCCTCGGTTGTCTCTTACCATCGAGAGGCTCGTGTCTTCGCTGTCTTATTCCATAAAAAAAATCTAAAACGATAAAATTACACGCTGTTTAAAAATTACTATTCAAATGTGAAAATACACAAAAAGGGGACATGAAGTTCATTCGTGTATGGATTTCTGTGTGATTGTTATGCTAAAGGATAAGGCCTAAGATCCCGGTCAAAAGACAACGACATACCAGCTTCCTACTAGGTTCGAAAAGCGATTATACTTGAAAAGCAGCTTTAAATGAATTACGTACCTACGCAGTAAGTGTAGGTACGTATTCTTTGGCGTAAAGTATTGACATTTTCTCAAAGAATTTTAATACAATGAACCTCATGGAAATTTACGCAACATCCTAGTCCATTCCTGAAAAACAAGAGCTTTGTACGTATGGAAATTTTCCTCGCCTTTACTTCAACAGCTTCTTAGTCTAAGTTATTCGAAGAATTATTCATTCATAAATTCGTACTTAAGAACACTCTACTGTAATGTAAATTCTAGGGTTCAAAACAAACCTTCTTTTTCATTAAGAATTTGTTACCAAATGACACCCATCAGGGTCCTTTGTGAACATTCTTGACGATAGTAATGAGAGAGATGGTATATAAGAAATGTTTCCACTTTTCTTGTTAAATTTACTTAGGTACGATTTTCATCTGTATAATAATACAAGAGAAAATTGTCTATATCCCTACTAATAGTGAGTCACTCAGTGAGTGGCCGCGTTTCGATACGGTGGTAAATTTAAAATTATATAGATCACAGACACGATAAACAGAAAAGATCTTTTTTATGGTCTATGTGAAATAATAAAATATTTTTTTTTGTATTTCATTTTATTCTTATTCTACTGTGTTGGACAGGGTCCTCTGCGTAGAATAGACCATCATATTAAATATAATAGAGCATAGGTTTTCAAGGTCATTGTCAACAAGACCACTTGTGGTAGAGTGATGTGGCGCAACTTGCCCGGGTAAGGATCCACCGCCTTACCTATTTCTGCCGCCATAATGACAATGTGGTGTTTCGAGCCGGGGCCGGGGGCCGGGGCCGGGGATAGGGTAGCTGGTAGAATTGCACACCAGGCCTAACAACCCAGCCACAGGACAGCGACTTACCTAGAACTACTACGGTGTCTGTAGCTCACGGTTGTCTCTTAACATCAGGAGAGCCGTGTGTTTGTTGGCTTCCTTATTCCATAAAAAATGTTCTATTATATTCCACTCTACTATACTCTACTCTAGTTTGCTCAGCTACTCAAATCGTTAAACTTAACGCCCATTTGTCCTCGACCTATAAGGCAATCCAAACACGATCCTAGATTTAGTCAAATTCAAATCCGATTTCTCTCCCGATGTTGAATAATATGTTTGAAATTGGCAATAATATTAGTATATTAAGCAGAAAAAATTTTGTACAAAATATAAACATTTCTTGTGACGCGTCTATATAATTCTAAAGTCTACCAGATCATAATGAGGGACCTCATTGAGAAGGTCCAGCCAAAGAAACTGGATGCGCTACTTTGTTCTCAATTACAGTGAGGCTGATACGGAGTGTAATTATCTTAAGCCTCTTTGTCTTATAATATACTAGCAACCCGCCCTGGCTTCGCACGGGTATTCTATACACGTTATATATTATATAAAAACCTTTTTCTTGATTAAAAGGTTTAAGAATACATAGAGATATAGGGACAGAGAAAGTGACTTTGTATTATGCTATGTAGTGAAGTCTCTGTGGTCAAGTTGACTCAGACTTTGGCACATTAGGTCCTATAATATGATAGATGGCAAGGCTGTCGCGAGAGCGGGAACAAATACAATCTCAGAAAACGATATGATTTTCAGATAAACTATGTTCTCTAACCGAGAATTGAACCCGGAACCTCGTGCGTCTAAGTTGGATACCAACTACGTTCGACCATAAACGCGATATTTATCATGCAAAGGTATTGGCAAAGGACTTGCTACTTTCCACATTTTGGGACCTAATATCGTCGGATAACCGTAGGCGCATATTATGTACCTCATCCCAATACTTCACGGATATATTGACGATATTTATTTATTTGTTTTCCAAAATTAGGATGTAATAGTCCGTCTCTACTCAACGCACTTCAACAAACAGTTTCAAGGTACACCGCTCCCGGATACGTTATTAACCTGTTACACTAATCGAGCCGTATGTAGTTTAGGTCAATATTACTTTCCACCTTCAATCTATTATCATTATTAGATCGAGGATCTGAAAAGTCAAAAAACGCTAAAATTGTCACTTATTTAAGTCTCGATCGCATAAATTTGATCTATAATATATTAGTTCTAGATGAAGCATCCAGGAACTCAAAAAACGCTAAAAAGATCATTTATCTATGTATAGGTTAACATTATCCAACTTTAGTATGCTATAATTGTTAAATCTTAAATCCCATAAATGCTAAAAAGATAATTTATCAGACTCTAGGTTTGTATTACTTTTTGTCTCCAATCTATTTTTATTGTTACATATAGTATCTGAAAATCCTAAAAATACTAAAAAGATAATTTATCAGACTGCAGGTCTATATTAGTTTTTACCTTCAATCTATTATCATTGTTACATAATATTATAGTATCTGAAATGCCTAAAAATACTAAAAAGATAATTTATCAGACTGCAGGTCTATATTAGTTTTTACTTTCAATCTATTATCACGGTTCGATCAGGCATCTACAAATGCGAGTTGAACAGACGTTTTCAATGTTGTCAGTATTGGAATACAGATTTACTTCTTATTCCACAATACGATAATATTTTTTTTGACACTGTCCACAATTGGATCTGTTTTCAAGATTGGTTCCATTACCATGCTGAAGAAGAAAGAAAAAAGTACCTTCACGCGTTTTATCCCCGAAGGGGTAGGCATAGGTGTGTTAGTATATCCACGAATTAGCCAAGGCACATCACTTTGGGCACATTCCAATCCCGGGTAATGTAATGCTTACTCAGAATAATCTGAACATTTTAGGAAAAGTTGCGCGACCTGGGTATCAAACCTTGGAACTACGCGGCTAACGGTCTTAACAGGCGACAGCCATACCGTTACACCACAGAGGCAATAGTTATGATGATAATATCTAGTAATAATAATTAATCTAGTTGTAACTTTTGATCAAAGCCTTTAACTGAAACGATAATTTCAATACGCAAACGCAAGTTTGTGACGGACAAACATTTATGTTTACAAAACGCACCCCTAAATCTAAAGTAAAAACTCGAATTTTTAATTATCTTTTCTGGTATCGGAACATTCTAGAACATTCAAATAGTTCGATCGATTTTGCGTGCCGAAAATACTTAGATTTCTTGAATTATTGTTTAATAGTTCTTTGAAGAGTTAATCTATTTTAGGCTTGCCACGTATAAAATCAGGGCCCTAGTACCTCGGCTAATCGTAGGTGTTCTAATATATCTACTGGATTTACGAGTCGTGGATATCTCTGCCTACCTCTTCCGAGATAATAGGCGAGAAGTTACATTTTTTTAATTAACTTAATTATAACTTGAAACCCAAAATGAACAGTACCTTTGAACGTAGGTAATCTTTAATTTGGTTGATGTAGATATGGAAAGATAATATAAACAAAAGTAATAAATTACATCTCTAGGAATGAAATTAAGAAAGCTCGAGGCTGATAAGCATGTGATCTGAGGCTTTATTTTTTACTACTCTAGGAATGTAAGCAATTTCATTCGACTTAGAAAAGTCGATAAGTGAACTTAACGTACGTGAACAAAGTCGCGGGTAGAGCTAGTTATAATTAAAGATGCCGTGACATCATCATTATCTAAGCATCAATCTTGGTTGTTCCTCACATTTGAGTGGGACCCAGGGTCCGCTTTTATAGTGTCTAAGTCTGTAAAGGTACCGTTTTTCGCCATTGGTTTACGTAACCCTAAAAATGAACGCATCTGTGATACTTCTGGTGTTGCGGGTGTTCGTGGGCGGCGGTGATCACTTACCATCAGGTGACCCACTTGC
>DVZL01002274.1:0-15727 GCA_018236625.1 Lasaia peninsularis
TCAGGTTGGCAACGCACCATTTCCACCTTTGGTGTCTATATAGTCGGCGTGTATTTCTTACCATCAGGAAATCCGTCTGCTTGTTTGCCTTCCATTATCATAAAAAAGATGTATTAATAAAATATTTTGTGTTAAGAATACATTGTTTCATTAGGTTAAAGGTGTATTAGGATTATTATTACGACACAACCGTTTCGTTTGAAAGAATCAATCAAAGTGGCCATTGTGAACTAGACATTTATTTTATAAGTGACTAGCTTTGCACGCGACTTCGTCCGTGTTTCTATTTAACTATTTTATTTTCTACATTTCTAAAATCCAATTCTAAAATAAAAGTAGCTTAAGACATTCTTTATTACATCAGTAATCTGTCAGTGCAAGTCCCGTCAAAATCGGTCCAACCGTTTCAGAGATTAGCGGGTACAAACAGACAAAGATTCTAAAGAATGTTCTTTTGGTCTTATCACATATGCACTAAGTAAAAAACGGTTATTTTGATATTACATACGGACACTGCAATTTCATTTATATGTATAGATGGTGGTGTTTAGATTCAAGGTTCCCATATCATAATCTGGCTCGACGCTCGAGTAAACCTCGAAATCCCCTCTCGGGTTCCCGTTCTACAGTCTACCATGTTTTACGACCTCTGTTCCACAAGGGTGTATTTATAACCATATCGATGAAACTCTGGTGTTTGTCTTAATTTCAGGAGGGATATGTTACGCACATTAAATAAATCTCGGATCCTTAATAGACTTGTTAAAGTACTTTGAGGGTTGTTGCTTGTTTGTTATAATATATTAATACATCTTATGTACTGTGTGTTTCTATATTAGTATTTACGACGTTTATATTCGTAGTTATGTAACATACCCCGCGTTGGTTTGGGCTCTGTTGTACAATAGGCCAACAGCCTTCTACTCAGCAGCAGTAAGGTTTGGAGGGTAGGGTAGCTGGTAAATTTACTCACACAAGAGGCTTACCATCCCAACCTCAGGTTGGCAACGCACCATTTCCACCTTTGGTGTCTATAGGCGACGTTTATTTATTTATTTAAAAATGTATGCACAAAAAAATGCATGCAATGCATACCTTTCCAGGGTATTTCCTTACCATAAAGGTATTGGATTTTGATAGTTTTTTTAAAAGATAGCTCATGCTTCAGCGTTAGTCCCGTAAAAATATTTTTTAATTTTATTTAGACTAAAAAATGGTTACAAAATTATTACCATTAAATTTTTAGCGCTCTTACTAATAAACTATCATGGGAACGGGTACAATTTTTAAATCGATTTTAAAAAACGACGAGGTTCTCAATTTGTATGTTATGAACTATAATATTTTTAATTTAAAAATCAAAAATTTTTAATTTATTAAAATTCATTTTTTCATTCATGTGTCGTAATTAAAATTCAAATTCAGTTTTATAACTTTTTTATATTTTATTATTCGTGCTTTGTATAATTTAGAGGTTATTTTGAAATTTATTAGATTAAGTTTTAATTATGAGTTACTACTGTTTAAATACGTCGTATGTTTTTAAATATTTTAATTTTGTTTTTAATTTTATCAATGACCGTGATTAATAAAACATGATATTATCTCCTCATTTGAAGGACACAAAGGTTGCTTTAGTTGGTTGATCTTTTATTTTGATGTTAAGTTTAATACCCTCCCAGATTATATTTTAATCTATACAAAAAATAAAATTGGAGTGTCTGTGTGTAATATTAAATTAATCACTTTTTACTCAACGCATGCGTATGTTTACAAAGTACAAATAACACAATATATATTATAGAATTTTTGTCTGTCTGGGTATCTGTGAGTCTGTCTTTCTGTCTGTTTGCACCTACTGACTAATCTTCGAAACGGCTGGATCGATTTTATATGGGACTTTCACAGTCAGACAGATGATGTAATAGGAGATGGCTTAGATTACTTTTAATTTAGAAATGTATAAAATAATTAAGTTAAAACGCGGACGAAGTCGCGGGCACAGCTAGTTTATACGAGTATATAAAAGGAGAAAAAGATTGACTGATTGACCTAAATTCTAAATTAATATTAGTGAAAAGTATTACAGTTTTTTTAAACCTTTAAATTGCTCTTCTGTAAACTATCGATTTAGACATGTCGCTTTATACATAGGGACCATCGATTTGCTCTTTGAAAGTTATTTACATTATTAAAATAATCCTTGCGGGCGACGCCGCGGGCGAAGATCTAGTAAATAATGTGTTTTCTCTGAACGATGAAAATTGCAAACATAAAGTAAGCCATAATATCATTCTCATCTATCGCATAGGAGTATTTAATGTCTATCCAGCAAACATAGTTTACGGCCTTTTTATCCCTCGAGAGTAATCTTTGGTATAACCCTTCTCCTATTTATGGGATGTGGTGTAAAAGCTATCGGGTATTAAAATTTATATATTGTGGTATCGAGCATCTTAGTTTTAAGCTCTGTTTTAAAACACATATCATTTTATGTCCGAAGGTGTATTATAGCGTTAACTATAATGTCATTGATGGTTTTGTATTAAGTAGTTTATCGGGATAAAGGTGTATTAATGGGTAATAACTGTTTCAACTTAACTTCGATTGGTCACTGTGATTTCGATTAGTCATAGCCGATTGGCCATAAAGGTGTGATTTCGATTAGTCATAGCCGATTGGTCATAAAGGTGTGATTTATTCACTAACTGGTTTTGCTCGCGGTAACTAACATGCAAATTAATTCGAAGTAATTACGAAATGAATTAATAAATCACACGAATCGTATATATGTATATACGATTCGCCTTTATACATATATGTATATGTATTCTAAAATCTATCAAAATATGATATTATGTACAGTTTTAACATTGTTAAATCATTTTTTACCTAAAATTATATTGATTTAAAAGTATTTTGTATTACTTTTCAGATATATGAGAATTTCTTGACATAAAAATGAAGACAAGTAATTATGCTCCGAAGGGAATGGTCGTAACTCCACATCATCTAGCAACTCAAAGTGCCTTAAAAATCTTAAGAGATGGTGGTACAGCAATGGAAGCGATGGTAGCTGCTGCAGCAACGATATCAGTTGTATACCCACAAAGTAATAGTATTGGTGGGGATGGATTTTGGCTGATTGTTCCACCACAAGGAGAACCTGTTGTTATTGAAGCATGCGGTACAGCTGGAGAAAAAATCAATATAGATTATTTTGCTAATTTCACAGCAATTCCAAAAACAGGTCCAAAGTCTGCGATAACTGTGGCTGGAGTAATTGGTGGGTGGCACGAAGCTTTAAAATATACATATGAATGTGGTTACGGTACATTTTCCCCATCTCAATTATTAAGTGACGCAATATTATATGCTGAAGAAGGATTTCCAGTTACAGCCAATCAAGAGGAATGTATGTATGAATTTTTAGAACGATATCCCTGCTACTGTACAGAATTCAAAAATATTTTTTTTCCTAATGGTGTAATTCCCAAGGCAGGAGAACGGTTTTATCAAAAACAGTTAGCTAATACATTAAAAGAACTTTCAAATGATGGTCTAAATAGTTTTTATAATGGTAAATTAGCAAAAAAAATTGAAGATGATATGTTAGAACTGGGAATGGCAATAACTGAAAGAGATTTGAATAACTACTCGCCAGTTAGACGTACTCCTTTAAGATTAAGCCACAAAAATGGGGAAATTTTGAACTTACCTCCTCCTACGCAAGGTCTTCTTTCTTTATCGATTCTTGGAGTATTAGATAAACTGAATATTACAGGTCATGATGAAGGAGAATTTATTCACGCTGCAGTTGAAGCCACAAAACTAGCGCTCGAAATTAGAGATGAGTATTTAACTGATCCTAAATACATGAAGATAGATATTGAATCTCTATGGACACAAGATTTAATTTCTTCTTTGGCCAGTAAAATTAATTTTAATCAGACTTCTAATGTTGGACAAGGAAATGGCGTAGGAGACACTGTATGGATGGGAATAATGGATAATAAAGGATTCTCAGTTTCATATATTCAAAGTATTTATCATATTTTTGGCAGTGGAATGCTCTTACCCAAAACAGGAATTTTATGGCATAATCGCGGTACTTCGTTTAATTTACAAAAAGATCACATACGCTGTGTAGTGCCGGGCAAAAAACCTTTTCATACTCTTAATCCTGCAGCTGCTCTATTAAATGATGGTCGTGTCATGGTATATGGAACGCAAGGAGGAGATGGGCAGCCTCAAACTCAAACTGCTATTTTCCACCGATACGTTGTGCAAGGAATGAACCTACAACGATCTATTTCAAAACCAAGGTGGTTATATGGAACAGCAACAGTAAACCCTGATAGTATACTAAGACTAGAAGAAGGTATTGAAGAGGAGACGGTTAAATATTTAAAAGAAAGAGGTCATAGGATTCTCAAAGTGCCATTACATGATAGAATAATGGGTGAGTCTGGAGCATTAGTAAGGCATCCAAATGGGATGATGGAAGGGGCTTTTGATCCAAGAAGTTGTGGAAGTGCAGCTGGTTACTAATGACACTCAAGACGATTTAATCAATAAAATATGTTGGAAGAGGCATACATTCTAATGATAAATGACTTTCAAAGCTCACAGCCACCCAATACAGGTCACTTGATTTCATATTAAAAACATATGATTGTGTTTATGTGATGAAAAGGATTGGGTGAGCCGCGGTTTAATAGCACATATCTAGTCGCACGTCGAATATAATAAACCTGATATAGCACGCTACCTTTTGTGTTCATTTTTTCTCACTTGGTCTGGCGAAGTTTTTTAATATCTGTCAATCTATTTATTTAGTTAGAGTTTTTTTATTGTAATATTAATTACTCAGTACCTACTTCTTGAATTTAAAAAAAAATCGATTTTAATTTAGATAAGAAGTAGCCGGGTTTTTGTTAAAGAAGAAAAGAAAGTATACGGATTTTCTGATGGTTGTGGCCTATAGACACCATAGATGTTGTAGGTGCAACGCTGCCCTGTGATCGTTGTTAGGCCTGGTGTGCAAGTCTACCTTCGGACTGGAACACGAAATTGTCATTATGGCGGTAGGATTAGGTAAGGCGGTGGTACCAATCCGAGCGAGTCGTTGCACAGCACTCTACCACCAGTGGTCATGTTGGTAGTGACCCAGTTAACCTATGCTCGCTTCTTACGAGCTGCCTGTTAGGAAGGCCGTTGACCTATTCTACTCAGGTGACACAGACCAAGACGGGAAAAAACACAAATCCAATTTTTTGTCCGTTTTTACAAATCATTCTTGCGCAAGACTTGCACTTGGCTGATTTTTTTTATTGCTCATAGCTTAATAGAATGATCTTCGACTTACCTGAATTAAAGTGAAGAAGGGTGATGCAGGACTTTACTAAATAGGAAGATTTTAATAGAGAACCTCTCGCGCTTGGACTTCCATTTCGGCCGTCTAGGATTGAACTCTGCAATGTGTCAATGAGTTTTTCTACCTCCACGCCTTTTATCCCCGAAGGGTGTGTGCTAGTATATCCACGACTCGTAAGTCCAGTAGATATAATAGAACACTCACGATTAGGCAAGGTACTAGGGCCCTGATGTGATAGGTGCCACTATCGCCACTTCGGGCACATTCCGATCCCGGGAAATGTAATCCTTACTCAGAATATTCTGAAAAATATTTAAGAAAAGAGGCCTGACCTGGGAATTGAACCCTGGATCTTACGCGGCTAACGGTCTTAACAGGCGACTGCTGTACCGTTACACGACAGAAGCATTCTGAATGATCTTATGGTGAAGGAAAACTTCGTGAGGAAACCTGGAATTTGTGCTCTATACGGCGAGGGCTTAGTAAAATGCAGGGGAAACGTCTTCGGTGTTTAGACCATATAGTTCGATAACCAAGGGAGTACGAGGGGAATAAATTGCTAGATCTGAATGTGCCTGGTAAAAGATCTATAGGAAAACCCACGAAGCGCTGGCTTGACATCGTAAAGATGGATAGGCGAGCCAACAATCTCCAATGGAGGATGCTCAAGATCTTACGAAGTGGAGGAAGACATTTAAGAAGGCGGATCCTGGTTTTGACCGGGACTAACGTCAGAACTTTGCCACCTGTCATATAACGGATCGTAATCATGGGTGCATTTGCTTACCCTTTCGGGGACACAAGTCGGACCGATATTTATTGATGTTTAATAGAATAGGTAATAAAATTACTATTTTTAAAATGGATGCAGAGGCGTGAATTGACTTCCTGGTTTAGATACTCGATGCTTCAACTTAGTTACATTAGACCGCCTCGTTGGCCGAGTGGCTAGCGTACATGTCTAACCGCATCGACTAACGACGAGGTACGGGTTCGATTCCCGACGGGTACAGGCATTTGTCTGATGAATATAGATGTCTATATTTCCGGGTCTGGGTGTTTATTAAATTTATCCTGGTATCTATTTAAGCATTTCTATGTATTAGTATCGTTGTCTAACACCCATAACACAAGCATATACTTTGCTTACTTTGGGGTTAGATCAATTTGTGTAATTTGTCCTGTAATATTTATTATTATTATTGGTCGTGGTCGCAAGAGGACTCTTAAATTCACGCGTCTACACCCGTTTTAACATAATTAGTATATTTGATTACGTTAAATACGTGATTATTTTTCAGTACAATCTACTTTACGTCTCCAAAAGTCCCGACAATTTATCAGAAGCTATGTGGCAAAATAAAAAGTGCCCGAACGTCCCCAAGTTAACAAACTGTATCAAACCCAAACTGTCAAACAATCTCAATACAAACTCAGTATCCGATGAACCCAAAACTTTGGACGACTTAATATGTATCTAATAAACTAAGTTAGATGTTTAAATGAAGACGAATGCGGCCACTTCATTATTCTGAGAGTTTAATTTAGCTTCGCTTCGGACCATTCATCCGTATTAGCGCCACCCGGTGACAAATTAACAGATTTATTACCTTTTTATATGGTGTTTAGAATCTCGGCCCCTTGGTATCTATTACGCGCACTTAATAGGATTACGTCGTTTAATAAAATACCGCCGTTTTCACCGACATTAAACAAGGGGCCTTCTCTACCTGGCAGCTCATAAGAGGCGAGCATAGGTTACTATTACAACAGGATCACTGGTGGTAAAGTACTGTGCAGTAAATTGCCCGGGTAGAGATCCACTGCCTTACGTATATCTGCCGACATAATATTGTCTTGTTCCGGTCCGGAGGGTAGGATAGCCGGTAGACTAGCACATAACGCCTAAAGGTCGTAGCTCACTTACACGTTCCTGCTACTCCTCGCCTAAAAAATATAATTCAATTATGTACTTTTTAGGAATGATCTTGCGATAAAGTTTATAATGGCAACATAACAATTTAGCCGCCTGATCGGCTGCGTTGTCATTGTAAACTATATCGCAAGGTCATGCCTTGAGGTCCATATTCGAATAATATTTTTATAGGCGAGGCGTAGCAGGAACGTTTAAGTGAGCTACGGCCTTAACAGTCCGACCACAAGATAGTAACGCATCTATAATATCCATGGCGTTTGTAGGTTACGGTTGTCTCTTGCCATCAGGATACCTACCCATGTGTTTATTCGCTGACTCATCCCATAAAAAACGAGATTCTTAATTCATCTATGTAGTTGAAATCGATTATTATGTGAGAATGTATAGTGTGTCTTGCCTCGGTGGCCTAGTGGTACGCGTATCGGACTTCCATCTAGGTAGTCCAAGTTCGAACTCCGCTATGTACTCGTACCAATGAGTTTTTTTACCTTATGTACATTTTCTGAATGCTCTAACAGTGATGGAAAACATCGCGAGGAAAACTAGAATCATTGAATACGACCTAATCTAGGTTCGGATCTAATTTCCCTTTTAGGATGCAGAGGTTAGATGGCAGTCGCTCTGCGTAAAAACTGGTATCCTAGTCAAATCATTTACTACATATTGTGTATTACTAACCACTTCGTAGGTCGAGTAGTTAACGTGAATGCCTAATGACGCCTATCACCAGATTCCAGGTTTAATTCTCGTTATGTAGGATCGTCAGGTGCGACTTTTTTATGGGATATGAAAACGAACAAGCACACGACTCTCCTGATGGTAAGACATAACCGTGACCTATAGACACTTAAATGTTTTGGGTGCGTCGCTGTTCTGTAGCAAAGGTGTTAGACCTGATGTAACTTAAAATGCTTATGTTTTTTTTCGGTATCTTTGTTACGCCATTTCTCCGTCAACTCACAGGGAATTTTGTACAAAAATAGGTATTACTTCAGATATACAATATTTTTTCAAATAGGGTCAAAAAAAAAAAATGTGTACCTATACGAGGGACAAATAACCCAAAGATACTCTTAGTTTTTTAAAGTTTTCTACTGACTGTGGTTCAGCTTGGTCGGTGTCCGGCTTCGACCCACGAGGTCCGGGGTTCGGCTTTCGAGTAGGGTATCATATTCTTTAAATTTATCTGAAAGTCGTAATGGTGTATGGGATTTGATTTGTGCTCAATATGGCGACAGACTTGCATCCTGCGACCAGGACCTAATATAATCGTCTAATAGTGGGTACAAAATGTATATCTGCCTACCCTTCGGGGATAAGAGCATGATTATATTATTATTATTATTTTTAATACTAAGATTGACTACCACAAATATCCGAACGCTCTGGGTCTATGACTAATAGGTCTAAATATAAATGTACTAATACCTCCCCGAAATTTCACTACGTCTAGTGTAATTTAGGTGATGGACGGTCTACAATGCGTAGTAATTATGAGAACAAAGGCAAATCATACGAGCTTTAGTGGTAATACACGTTACGCAGTTTACGGATTACGTAAGTAATTAATGTTTTGCAAAGAAGACACTAAAGCCTTGAAGTCCATGGTAAAATCTAGAATTCAAGTAGTTATCAAATCAAAATATATCAAAATATTAGAATAATAATGTAAGGGAATATTATATTAAGTTATCAATATCTCAATTTGCCGCAAGTGAACGATAGAGACAAAACCGTTCAATGTTATCAGAATAATACACTACATTTCCACAGAAGTTTAATCTGGGAATAGGTTGATTTTTTTGTGGGATAAGACAGCGAACAGGCACACGGTTCTCCTGATGGTAAGAGATAGTAGCCTATAGACACCATAGATGTTGTAGGTGCGTCGCTGTCCTGTGGTAGAGCTGTTTTTTTATGATATTTGAAGGCTCATGGTAAGAAATACCCGTTGCCTATAAACACCAAAGGTGAAAATGTTGCGTTGCCAACCTGAGGCTAGGATAATAAGTCTCTTGCGTGAGTACGTTTACTGGCTACCCTACCTTCCAAACCAAACACGACGAATTGTCGAACACGACAATGGCAAGCACTGACGCTACTGTGAATAGGTAAGGCGGTCGTACCAATCCGGGCGAGTCGTTACAAGACTCTACCACCTAGTCAATGTCACGATGTTGTGCACTGTGCTCACCTCTTACGAGCTGCCTGGGTTGAAGGCAGTTGGTCTATTCTACAAAGGAACCCGGACCAACACGGGGAAAAAGACCTTATGTGCAAGTCTACTGGCTACAGTACCCTCCGGACCGGAATGCGATAATGTCATTAAGCGGCAGGAATAGGTAAGGCAGCGGATCCCTACCTATGCTCGCCTCTTAAGAGCTGTCTGGTCCCTACCAGATGTCTGTATGTAGTGTCAATATAGTTGTCGCATGATATATTATTAGAATATCTAGATACATATTGGGCGGGCGAGCTTATATTTGTACCAGTAAGTTATTGAGCTAAAGCTTTGCTATCACTTTGATAATTGTAAATTTAATAATATAGCTAAAAAAGTACCTTTACGCCTATTATCCCCGAAGGTAGGCAGAGGTAGTATATCCACGACTCGTAAGTCCAGTAGTTATACTAGAACAACCGCGATAAGCCGATGTACTAGGTCATATTAAACAATGAAATTAATGAAATTTTATGTGATTTTATTTACCGTTTGTAGAGAAAACTTCTCTACGGTAAGTATGGTAACATGACAAGGAATAGATACGACTTCTGGTATCCTAGAATATAGATACTATACGGCACTCTTCGTGTACGAGTCTGAATCACATTTGGCCGGATTTTTATTTTTATAACTTGTCATTAGTAGGACGTGCGTACGATAGGACGATGTATAGATAAGGTACTTATTGACCAACACAACAAATTCGGTACGGAACTCAGTTGTTGTCAATCATTGATTAAGTATATAAATTGATGTGATTTAGTTGTGGAGTAACGCTCGCGGACCGAATTCGTAATAGTGTGATCAGAGAAAGAGTGGGATTGAGAGAAACTGTCGGTGTGAAAATGAGAAAAGGCATTTTTCGATGCTTCGGTCATGTGGAAAGAATGAAAGATAAAAGATTGACAAAACAAATATAACATAGCGAAAGTTGATGGATATAGGTATCCAGGGAGACCTCGGTAGACATTCTACGACCAAATAGCTTGCGTATTATCCGAGAGTAGTGTTAAAACTCTCCAAAACTACGTGTTTGTCTGAAGAGATTAATAAACGTGGAGGAAGCTAGGCAAGTATGCAGGGATCGTGACACTTTGCACTTGATACTCTCTGCCTATTTCGCAAGAGAGCTGGCGTGAAGATATGTATATGCGTCATTGATTCTTAAGCTTAGGTTTCACTTTGACGTGCCCTTAATCTTAAAATACCCGCCAAATAAAAGTTTAACTAATTTTGATGTTGGAAACCCCACATTATAAATTGATGCCTTCGTTCCCAAACAAAATACCTTCGTCATTCAAAGTTTTAGAATAAACTTTCTGAATGAGAGAATAAAGGGATGAATTTTGTATTTTCTCTTGCGAGCCGGGTCACTAGTACGGTGACCCGGCTTCGCACGGGTGTATTATGTATAAGACCTATCAGTTACATACATTCATATCTTCTTCTGAGGGTAGTGATGAGCAAAGCAAGACCAATACCAAATGGTCTTGGTTTTTTAGCCTTGGACTTATCGAGCTTTATTTCTTTTAACTAGCTCGTTATCTAGTTAAAATGTAGAAAACAAACTGACAATTCAATATGCCAACTATAGCACCCTCAACATATATATCTCATACTAGCTGGCCGTCCCGGCTTCGAATGGTTAGTTCGTAGTTGACATAGTCACATAGCATAGTCACAGTCACATAGCACCATCTGCCGGGTATAATTGTATTTTTAAATCATACGGAAAACAATCGAAACATCCATATAAAATTTCAATCCAATCGGTTTAGCCATTTAGAAGTTATGTAAAGCAAATAAGTACGGAAAAATAATAATAATACCCTTTGTTCTATTACCCGTTTTCCCGTAAAAATGAAGTATTTTCCCGCGGTAAAAGTAGCCTATGTTCATCAGGGATAATGTCGGCTTCTAACGGTAAATGAATTTTTCAAATCGGTCCAGTTTCGCAGCCTATTCAATACAAACAAACAATCAAGGCATTTCGGTCAGGCATTTTTATTTTTCCTTTTTGTAAGGTTGATGGCGATGAGACCGCCTTCGCGTACCACTTAGTGAATGTTTAATACATGATAATATGTAAAAAAAATGAGAATCATAAACCATGTATTTATATTTCATTAATTTATTTATTCACCATTAACATATTTAGTGTCTATAGATGGCATATTTCATACATTAAGAAGGCTTGTTCTTAAAGTTTGGAATTAAAAATATAATTCGTAGGTTGTAGTAATAACTGTAGTAGGCAGAGAGTATTGAGTACCAATTGTCATGATCCCTACATACTTGCCTAGCTTTCTCCACATTCACTGGTCTCTTCATACAAACATATCAGTTTCGTAGGCTCTTGACACCACCCTCGGATAATTGACTCATATCTCTCCAGGCATCTACGGCCATTATATCTGTTTTGTCAATCTTTCATCTTTCATTCTTTCCACACGTCCCTTCTCATTTTTACACAGACAATTTCTATCAATTCCACTCTTTCTCTGATCTCACTATTACGAATTCGTCTTGCAAGCGTTACTGCACATAACAATAGGAATTTTCCTATTCAATTAAAACGGATTTAATAAAAATAATTGGATTAATTAAAACTATCATTTATATTAAAAACAAAACCAATTAACAAATTTCAATTTATTGTTTCTATTAGGTAATTGATAAGTACATTATCATACTAATATTATAAACGCAAAACTTTGTAAGTATGGATGTATCTATGGATATTTGTTACACTTTCACGAAAAAACGACTGGACGGATTTGAATGAAACTTTACAGTAAGATAGCTTATACATAAGAATAACGTATAGGCTACTATTTAACCGACTATATCAAAAAGAGGGTATGTTTTTACGCAATAAGTATTATAAGTCGGAAAAAATTCGGCTCTTTATAATGCGGCGAAGCTGCGGGCGGAAAGCTAGTAATTTTATATACAAATTATTTGGATTTTTTTTATGGGGGCTTAATGAAGCTAATCAACCTGGAAATACACTTCTAACAAGGAACTGTCTCAAAAAAGTACCTTCACGCCTATTATCTCCGAAGTGGTAGGCAGAGGTGTGCTATTGTAACAATCCACGACTTGCGAGTCCAGTAGATATACTAGAACACATCCACGATTAGCAAAGGTACTAGGACACATGATGTGAGAGGTGGCAAAGCCTATCGCAACTCCCGGCACATTCCAATCCCGGACAATGTAATGCTTACTCAGAATAATCTGAAAAACATTTAAAAAAAGTTGCCCGACCTGGGAATTGAACCCAGGATGTTACGCGGCTAACGGGCTTTACAGGTGACAGCCGTACCTACCGTTACACCACATAAGCGATTGGCGAGGCGAACTGTCTATAATATTCAAAACTCACAAGGATCATATTAGTAGGACTTGTTAATTAGGGTTGTCACTAGATACTTAATTAAGGTGTAATACTTACCGATAGACTCAAGAAGAAGATCCTTGACCAGAGACGAAGTAGTTGCTAAAATCGGACATAGTTCGTTTAACAAATCGTCAATAAGAAACTCCCACCCCGCAGCAACACTCACACAACACATACAAATAAATATTGACAGTTTTATATAGTTTTTGGACCTCGTTTCATTTTTATTTTTACCCATTTTTGCACAATCAATCACATAACTAACAATTTATCGCGTTTATTTACAAAACATATTGATATTAACTTGCGTCAATATTTTTTATTTTTTCAAAAAAAATTTGGTAATTAAAAAAAAAACAATTATGACTTTTATTTTTATTGTATATATCTAAACACGTATATATTTCGTTGGATCAATTACAATAATGATTGCGGCAGGTTGGTACAAAATGTATTTTCTAATCGTTTCTCATCTTATCGAGTCACGTTCGTTGCATACAATTCTTTATGTTACATAAAAGATTACATGAAAATAATGTAACGTTTGACATTACATGGTTTTAGAACTAAGTCATATATTTAAAAGATATACATGCTAAATCCGAAACGCCTGACATCCGAAACTACTGAGTCGATTTTGATGAAATTTTGTCTTAAGATAGTTGAAGGTTGGATTAGGTTACTTTTCATGCTCATGGTTTAAGTCGTTCTCGGGAACAGTAAAAAATACTATGAAGTATAAAATTTGCACTGTATTTATTGCAATTAGGCAATGTGCAAGTATTTAATACAAAATATTAACAATGTAGTTCTACCGAGTGCCGACGGTGAATAGTGTAAAATAATCAATAATTATAGTATAGCTTAAAACGGAAAACTGTATCAAAAATTAAAAATGTTGAAAAACCCGCGAAACTTGGTGTACAATGGGTCTACAGGTAGGACTCCCAGGGTTTCCCCTCCTACCTTTGCGTTCCATCATCAAACCAGCTCATCAGTACCATAAGTGTTTCAATTTTTAGGTCTCACATACATTTGTATTTTGTAAGTACCAAAATTACCTCTTCCGCAGCGCAGCCAACAACCTTTTACCTTGAACTTTGGCAGATTTTCATAAACTGTAGCTAAAAATCATTTCAATAATGTTAGCTTCTAAATGGAAAAACCGCTTTAGAATCGGCCCTCGCCAATAACAAATAAATGCAAGTAACAGAATTGAAATTTCTTTTTTAAGATGTTTTTTCATAATAAATAACCCTGGGCTATAGTCACCATAGATGTTATAGGTGCATCGCTTTTCTGTCACTGGGCCTGAGATGCAAGTCTACCGGCTACCCTACCCTCCGAACCGGAACAAGACAATATCGTTAAGGCGGCAAGACCACTACGCGGGCGAGTTACTGCACAGAATCCACCACTAGTGGTCTAGTTGGTAGTGACCCAGATACCTTATGCTCACCTCTTACGAGCTTGGTATGGAGGCAGATGGTCTATTCTACACTGAGGACCTGCACCAACACGGTATATATCTATGCGATTCACTTCAATAAAACACACTAAATCAAAATATTGTGTTGTTGTACTTTAATAGTGTTTTAACATTTTTTCCTATTTTATATCACATTCAAGGTTTCTTAGGCAGATCTCTTGATAAATAACCAGTCTATTTCCCAGAAGATCTCCAATGCAAGGCAAACCCCAACTTCCTCACTTGCACAAACGTCTTAAAGACATGGTCCCATACTTTACTGCTGATTCCGAATGCTGAAATCAAAAAGTATGTTTCTGACTATCTATAAAAATAAATAAATTTGGTGTGTCTGTAATATTAAAACAACCACTTTTTACTTAATCCATATGTATGTTCACAAGGTACGTATACCAAAATAATATTTTTTAGATTTTTTGTCTGTCTGTCTGTTTGTACCCGCTAATCTCTAAAAAGGCTTTTAATCGTTACTCACAGTCAGACAGGATGGACAACAAATGTTTGACATGTACTAAAGAAATGAACATTTATTGAAAATGATTAATCTTTCATAATTATAAATAATTATGAAAGATGAATAATTCGGTTCGGGTTTTTATTGTTTTTAAGACGTATTCGGGGCGGAGACAAAATCATGAAAACTGGTCCAACAGATCTCGAGTTATAAGTGTTGTAACAAACTCGTCTTTATTTTATATATATTTATCTTAGGAAAATCATAGAGAACAAAAAGACATTAACATTAATTGTACGCTTTCGTTAACCTATAGAATAGATCTTAGAAATTGTTTTCGGAACTTTAATTAAAATAAAATAAAAAATATATAATTATTTACTCAATAATCTTGAACATTACGTAATATTTGAACGCTCCCTAATTGACATACAATATGTATTGGAACAGAAGTATGTATTTGGTAGATCACACTGGGTGTCGTCAGTGAAAAGTCGATCTAGGGTCAGAATACGTTGGCCACCCTGTGAATGCTCTATCTCCACCTGGAAATCCTTATTTAGTTTGAAGATTGAAATATTTATAAACTTACCTCGATCATGATTGATAAAATGGTGATTGGAGTGATAGCGTTTCATATTGTAGAGATACGAGCCAGCCTTCGGAGACCCGTGGTGAACGTAGTAGTGTATCATGTCGTAAGTTAGATAACCTACAATATTATTATTAAAACCATTATTTGATTATTATCGCTATTAGCGAGCGCAGTTTTTTTTATAGGATAAGACAGCGAACAGGCACACGGGTCTCCTGATGGTAAGAGACAACCGTGGCCTATAGACAC
>DVZL01002275.1:0-15725 GCA_018236625.1 Lasaia peninsularis
ACATTTGTGTGATGAACATAGATGTTTGTATTTCCGGGTCTGGGTGTTTATTAAATTTATTCTTGTATCTATTTAAGAATTTCTATGCATTAGTATCGTTGACTGACACCCATAACACAAGCATTTAATTTGTTTACTTTGGGGTTAGATCTATTTGTGTAATTCGTCCAGTCATATTTATTTATTCATATATACCTTGTCTGTAAGAGATATTGAAAAATAATTCCAGTAACAAAAATAATTCAGTAAAAAACGTGTTACAATTTTATTGTTCATGCCGCCTCCGATATTTTTTAGGATTCCATACATAAAGGGCAAAAATAGAACCCTATTTCTAAGACTATGTTGTCCGTTTGTCTATCTGTCGCCAAACGTATCTCATAAATCGTAATACCAGCTATTACATATAAATTTTCACAGATTATGCATTTATGTTATCTTTATAATAACAAATACGAATACATAGAATAAAGTAAATATTTAAGGGAGCTCCCATACAACAAATGTTTAAATTTAGTTTAAATATTTATAATCTAATAGTTATAATACTAGTAGTAGTTATATTCTAGTAAACAGATGGCATTTATTAATAAAAACCGGCCAAATGCGAGTTGAGGTCGCGCACGAAGGGTTCCGTATTATAATTTTTAAAAACTGCAAATAAATCAGGTTTATTATATGGACATTCCTTTAAATATTAATATTTTTATTATATTTTGCCCTATTACTAAGACTCTGCTGTACATTCGTTATTGCACATTGGTACGGTACCCTAAAAATTAATCACGAAAGCAAAAACTTATATGCCAGTATATATTCTTGAAATATGCGAAAAATGTTGTATTTTTATGTTTTATTAATAATGGGCACTTTGCGGAACGGTTTTTTGCAACACTGCATTTACATTATAAAAGATTATTTTATCAATTAGTATTTTTTTTATTTCATGAATATGAAGTAGTATTTATCCCCGTGAAAAAATAAGAAAAAAGACAAGCTAGCTGAGTTTCTTTTGCCTTATCTTGTCAGTGAGTGGCCGCGTGCGGATCCGGTGGTAAATTTTTAGAATTATGGAGTCGTTTCTTATGAAATAAAATATTTTCTATCCTTTTCTTTAGATAAAAGCTACACCTGTTGCTATAAGACGTTGGAGCAATATGTAGTTTTCTTTACAAAAAAGGCAATTATGAATAATTAATGTTATTGGAAAACTAACGCAAATAGATAAAAGAAAGTGCCAACTCACTTTAACAAAGCTATTATAATACTAAGTTTTGGCATTAAACCTTCAATAAATATAGATGGCTTGGTTCATTACCTAATCCATTAGAATTAAGGAGTGACTTTGAGAGTCTTCACATAAACACTTCAATAAATGGACATTAAAGGATATGTCTCCAATTTAATTCAAATTTATGGTCACCATAACACCTTCACTACTATCCCTTACGTTTAACAGCGAGAAAATAGCTTTATTCGGAATACATTGACGAATATGCTTCACACTATAATAATTTTATCTACAATACAGAGCAATGTATATAGTTCATATATAAATCAGAAATATTCTTAACAGCTGATTGAAATGTATTACAAGGTACGGTTTCCCCTGCAAGTCTACTCATAAACTCATTGAAATGTCCCGTTTATAGTATATAAAATTTATATGCAGTTTTATTCTATCATAAAGTTCGATTTGTTTCGTCTGTCTGTTGCAGCGTAGGGTCTCTGTGATGCTTGATATTAGAAGGGTAGTGGTGATTAAATTATCTATACATAGAGATGCTTTGTAGGCGATGACTCATTGCCATTTTGCCATTTATTTGTCTCACACACGTGCCTAATATTAAGTGTTAAACGTCGCGTGAACGCGCTAAAAAAATGTCAAAAAAAATTGTATAGAGAAATACAAGACATAAACATAAACATATGAAAGAAACTGCATATTATGCTATGTTTATATCATATGCATAAGACAATGATGCTAAATATATATAAACGTATACATATAGAAATAAATGAAATCAAAGCTCAGATTCAGAAATACAGACTAATGTTTAACATATCTATCATAGTCAGGAATATAAATATATCTGGCTAATAGACGAAATTAACCAGCCAAGTGCAAGTCGGACTCAAGCATGAAGGATTCCGCAGCATTATTTATATATAATCGTTTGTGGTATTGGACTGCCACGCCGGCAACAAAAAAATCTGCGAAAAATCTAACAGTCTAGCTATCACAGTTTATTAGATATGGCCTGGTTACACATAGACACACATGGATGAGCAGCGGGGCCTTAGTATAAGACCCCAATGCCCACTGCGCGCTTTAAAACGGAACCCTAAAAACGGTAATCGACAGTTTACTATTTGAATAACTTCAGATTATTAGTCGTAACAATAAGATTTCATACAATTACTTTAGGACACAACAGTTTTCTATAAAAGAACGGCTTCAGCTGGTTACTGTCAACTTGACTAGTATAATTAGAGCCTAGTGGCTTAGTAGTTAAAACTTCGGACTTCCATTTCAGCAATCCAAGGTTCGAACCCCACGATGTGCCAATAAGTTTTTTTTAAGTATGTACATTTTCTGAGTGCTCTTAAAGTGCTCGGTAAAGGAAAACATCATGAGGATTCTGGGGCCCGATATGGCGACGGACGGACGGACCACTAGTCACATTATTGGATCTAATATCATCTACTAACCATGGGTGCATATGTACCTACCTATTCGGGGATATGGGCGTGAAGATATTTATTAGTAAAATTATCCACGGTGCGATTGGTAATGGACTAAACTATACATTACGCGAACGTACTTAATTATAACTTAAGTGTAAATGAGTTAAATTATCGACTAAAGCCACTGTCGGATCAGTATTCTATAGGAAGTGTTAAAAATCCTTCAAGTGCAAGTCGGAATTGCACACCAAGTGTTCTGTACCAGTATATATCAAAACAGCAAAATATCACGTTTTTGTATGGGAGCACACTTTATATATTTACGTTATTCTGTTTTAGTATGTTTTGTTACGGCAACAACAGAATTACATCATCTGTGAAAATTTCAACTGGTTAGCTATCACGAGATACAGCCCGGTGACAGACAGACAGACGGACAGCAGAGGCTTAAATAGCAATAGGCTTCCGTGTGGAGATTTAACCCGGGTACGAGAAAAGTTATTGGATTAAAAATTTGATTATAGGGATTAATTGCAAGTAATCATTACATAGTATAAAATAAGTCGCTGTCTCTGTATCCCTATGTATGCTTAAATTTTTAAGTACCCAACAGATTTTGATGCGGTTTTCTTAAATAGATAGAGTGACTCAAGAGGAAGGTTTTATGTATGTTACATGAATAGTATATCCATGCAAAGCCGGGACGGGTCGCTAGAATATAAATTATAAATATCAGTTCATATAGACATTCATCATTTACATTAGTACTGTGATTTGAAAACATAAACTGTTGTAAGAAAATATTAATACATCTGGGGCTGAACCCACTACCTTTACCACCCTCGGTCTACATCGACCCCGAATATTAAATTAACATAAAGAGAAGCAACGAATCAAAACGTGAAGACGAATCTATCGCAAACCGTTGATTCCGAGTTTTGATCGCTGGATCTGAGCTAAATCTATTTAAGACAATTCACGTTTTAAGTGTTTCTTAATTGTGTTAAGTTTGTCCGACGTCGAACAAGGGTTATGGGTTGAGGATTTTTTATGGGACTCGTCCAGATTGGTACCACCGCTTTACCTATTCCTGCCACAATAGCGTCAGTGCTCGCCATAGTCGTGTTTTGATTTGGAGGTAGGGAGGATTACCATCCCAACCTCAGGTTTTCAAAGCACCATCTCCACCTTTTGCTTGTTTGCCTTCCAGTATCATAAAAAAGACAGCTAAGAAACACACGGGTCTGATGGTAAGATACAACTGTAGCCTGTAGACATCATAGATTATGTAGATGCGACACTGTCTGTGGTCGGGCCGTTAGACTTTATTTGTAAGCCTATTAGGTATAATAATTAGGTATAAGTGGCAGGAATAAATAAGCCGGTGGATCCCTACCCAGGCGATGTCCATATTGGAAGTGAATGCTCGCCTCTTACGAGCTACCTGGTAGGAAGGCAGATGGTCTATTCTACATAGGAGAACCGGACTACTCTTGTATATTCAATTTTATAACGTTGTTATAACTATTAACTTCAACACATAAATTTTGATATTCGATACGTGCTTACTGCTTCGTGAAACGTATAATCGAATCAATCTTAAATGTGTCTTCACTATACTAAAAGGAAGGGGACAGGGGTGAACTACTGATGGCATACTTTTGATTCTTTATCAAGAAGAATATAATTTGCCAGAAGTGAATAAATTAATTCATTGAACTGTACTATAACTGTAACTGTACCTTCATGCCTATTATCCCCGAAGAGTTAGGCAGAGGTGTGCTAGTATATCCACGACTCGTAAGTCCAGTAGATATACTAGAACACACCATGATAAGCTAAGGTACTGGGACCTTGATGTGATAGGTGGCAAGCTTATCGCTACTTCGGGCACATTCTAATCCCGGGCAATGTAATGTTTACCTACTCAGAAAAATTTGAAAAACATTTAAGAAAAGTTGCCCGATCTGGGAATTGAACCCGAGACGCTACGTAGCAAACAATCTTAACAGACGACACCTGTACCGTTACACCACAGAGGCGACACACTTTATTTAAGATCCTTTAGTACGCGCTTGGGACTCCCATTCGGGTAGTCCAAGTTTGAACCCCGCCATGTGCCAATGAGGTGTTTCAATTTATGTACATTATCTGAATGCTCTTGCCTCTTGGTTAAGGAAAACATCGAAAGGAAACATCCTAATACATTCCTGTCCAGCTGTGCCTGCGAATTTGTCCGCGTTTTTATTAAATTATTATTTTTTTACATTTCCCAAATAAAAATCTAAAATAAAAGTAGCCTAAACCGTTTCTTAATCAATTTAATACAATGAAATCTGAACGATTCGGCTTTGTAATAGCGAAAATATTTACATTTTTTAGGCTTATCCAACAAACAAATATTTCTTGCTTTAATAATATATACCTTACGAGCGATGTCTAGTAATATCGCGTAAAGGGGAAAAAGCAAGGTGCACACGATCGACGTGCGACCGCGCGCACGCGGCGAATCTCGGCCCATTGTGTCGCCCCACTGCAGCAACGTTAAATGTTATTATCACGAGATTTATTGCATGGAAAATTGCACTTATTGTCAACCTAGCATACATATGCATCATAAATAATTTTTATGTTAATGACACTGAGGTGGGGCCATTAATGGCCAAAACTGTTATGTTAAAAACGATATTTATTTTGATTTTCATTAGGATAACAATTCCAAAGATAAGTTTAATAAAACTTTTTATTACATGATATTTTTTATTTCATAATTTCTACTTAATTTTTAATCTTAATTTGTTAGTCATACCTAATGTAATTGACACATTTCAGTCATATTTAATAAAAGTATTGTTAAACAAAACCGACCCGAAAAAAATGTGGAGCATGAAAATAAGTGACTACTTTACAATTGTCAATTGACAGGTAATTTTAATTTTAAGTTTCGCTGGTTAGTTTCAGTAAAATTTCTTTTCTTTTACTTTATATGAGATAAATATACCTTCATCTAAGTACAACAGAAACAGTAATAAAATAAAATGAAATTATCTCGTTTGTTTTTTATATATTTATTTCAATACGCATATAAAACTAAAATAATAATAAAAAAAAAACTATTTGACAGACCAATTACAATTTCTAACAGTTCTTTTCACTTTTCAACTTTAAATTTAGATACCTACAATTATTTTTCATAAATAATTATTTTGGGCTTAACATCGTTCTTAAAACTTTTAAATTCCATAAACAAAAAGTCTAAAACCTTTTTAATATCTCCGGCCAAATGAGCTTAACTCGATTCATTAATTCAAAGGTCCCCTTTGGATCTATCAGAAAAAACAACAGCCATTTTAATCTCCGTAAAGCACGATTCAAAATCAAAGTTAATTCTGACCAAGTGTCGTCCCCTGTCGCGTCATTCGCAACAATGCATTAGCTAATACCCCCGACAATGGTATCTGACGCGCGGATTCACACGCACGAACAATTCACTGCAGTGTAACCCCGGCTTTACTATCGATTTACCGGCTAGGTAACAATAGTTACATTAGGATTTGTAAAAACAAGCGGAGTCTGTGGTCAGATAATTTGAAATGAAAAAAAAAAATAATATAAAAAAAACAAAAATAAGAGTTTAAGCAAAATGTGAGCTATTTATAAAGATAATTAATAAACAAAATAGATAGAGACAGAGAAAGGCATCATTCAAAATGATTATAATTCACACTCTTAACAACGACTCTGTTTCGAATGTATAGTTTTGCTGATTCTTTCTAAACTGGACAACGTGTAAACAAACTGGCCTTGTGAGAGTGAGATAGCTAGCCCTATAAGATGTTTAATATTGCCATTCATTGTTAGGAGTATATTCTTCAGATAGTACCTTTAGCTTTACGAATTTATTATAGATATACTTTAAAAAAATAATTCTTTAATTTCGTACTCAAAATAAAATAAAATAATAGAAAAAAAATAATTTAAGCGCAAAAAATAGGCTTATGCAACATAATAATATTCATATTATAAATGAAAAACACATATTTTAAGTGAAATTCACAGATTACTTATGTATAATTGTCTGTATTCGTATTATGTGTGTACAAAGTGTGTACACACATAATGACAATCATTTTATTCATAAAAACTTGATAATAACATTATATTCAAAAAGAAAAAAGAGGAGTTCATGATAAAATAATTATAATATTATTTAATAGTACTTGGAAGTCAAAATTAATTCACCCAGGTGAAATATGTGAATAAAGTTTTTTAAAAGTAATTTTAATGCACAAAGGTGCTTAAAATTTACTTAAAGTGTATTTTATTCACCTGGGTAAATTAATCCAGGTGCATTAAATATGTATACGAAGCCGAAAAAATATTTCTTTTAAATAGCTAACAAGTTAGAGAATCATCAGGGTTAAGTTACTAACGATATTTTTTAAAATCTTAAGCCACTAAATTCTTTCGTTTATAATATGTATACTTAAAATTTCATCAAGCGCCAAGGATGACAAATATAGAATAATTAGAAAATGAACCAAATTGAAATATTCCCACTTTATTTTGATCCAGTTCTGGCATAACTTAAAATTGAAGGTTGGATAGAGTTAAAAAAAATCTAAACAAGATACACGATATGATCTAAGTAAAAATTGCAGTATATAAATGTATATCATAGGTGCAAAAATGTTCCTCTGCCTACCCTAGAACCAATCTATTTCATATGAAAGTTCTTAGATAAATAAAAAAAGAGTCAAACTTTTTTTTTCTACTTAAAACACTCCCTTTTTATTTTTCCCCGTGTTGATCCGAGTCCCCTGTTTAGAATAGACCATCTGCCTCCATATGCTAGTCTCTTACGAGCTGCCTGGTGCAGCTCATCATCATAACGACATTATTGTGTTACAGTCTAAAAGCTCGAACAAAGCATTTGTGGTGTCTATAGGCCACGCTCTTAGGAGACCCACATACTTGTTCGCTGTTTTATCCCATAAAAAAAACCACTAACGAGTGGTGTGCAGCAACTCCTCCGCAAATCTTACCGATTCCCGCCACAATTTAGACGTCGTGTTCTGTATGTATAGCCAGTAAACTTGCACATCAGGGCTTAAATCTCTGTCACATGACAACCATGCTCTTACAAATTCTGTGGCGTCTATAGGCCACGATTGTCTATTTCTATCAGGAGAGACGTGTGTCTCTCCGCTATCTTATCCTATACTAATTTTTTAATTACAGAATAACACAGCGACAGAAATTTGTTCTTATAAAAAAATGTTTAACCTAGACGAAACTTGGCACGTCATGTATTACAGATTTTGTACAGCCATTTTGATAAGTTGAAAGATAATAAATATTTCACTAGTGCGCGATGGGATTATCACATATCTATGGTAAATCCGAACGTTTTGGTATAGAATAGACTAACTGCCATCCTGCCAGGCAGCTCGTAAAAGGCGAGCATAGGTTAGCTGGGTCACCACCAACAATATCACTAGTGGTAGAATGCTGTGCAGCAACTCGCCCGGGTAGGGATCCATCGCCTTACTTTTTCCTGCCGCCATAATGACATTCTAGAGTTCCGATCCGGAGGGTAGAGTAGCCGGTAGACTTACACATAGGTCTAACAGACCGACCATAGGGCAGCGGCGCACCACACTACTAGACCCTAGTAGTAGACCCGTGTGTTTATTCGCTGTCTTATTATATATATAAAAATGGAGTGCGTGAAATATTTTATCACAACTATCGATACAGTGACGGTGGAACAATACCTACAAGGTACGGCATCAGGGGAGCAGCACCATGGGGTGGACGTAATCGCCTTTTCATCTGCGCACAAAACCGAATTATGCACGCTTTTATTAATAATACGATGCCTCTCACATCGGTGGCGATTCCGAGTCAGTAGACCTGTGATATCCGTTGTTTATACGATCTACATTCATTTGCATTTGTTTCATTGTTTACTTGCGTTCAGAAATATATTGTTTGTAATTTTGTATTACACAATGTTTCCGGACGCTAAAATAAAACTGTAAAACTTCAATATGATTAAGATAGATGAACATCGATCTAACGTTTATATGGAACCATCATTCATGTATATATAATACAAGTTATAACAATTCTTAAAATCAGTTCATAGTTTAAAAAAGGAACATTCCGGTAAATTAATAACCTCTTTTTGTTTTTAAATATATATAATAATTTTAACAAAAAAAGTGCTACAAAAATATTTGATATTGGAATGTTGACACCACAGATGTTATTGGTGCATTACAATACTGATGTTAGTATGTTAAGTAAAGTACCATATTGATGACCTCTTTATTTATTTTAAATTAGCTGTACAGCGAACTCCGTACCGCCGGTACGTAGTAGGGGAATGAGAAATATATGCAAACCTTTTCTCAAATCCACCAAATGACCAGACTTACAAAGTCCGTAAAATATTATGGTTACAATTAGAAATGTCAAATATGAAAAAAAACTAAAGTATTCTTTAAGTAATTTCTGAACGACCGTACGGACATTAAGCGTTTGGCATTAAAAACTAGTATGGTAAAAATCCTTCAATACTTCATATAAACAGAAAAAGTAAAAAAAAAGTTTTGGGTTTTCTTGCGTATATAAAGTCCACCTATGATATGATAGGTAGCAAGCCTCTCGCCACTTCTGAAATTATCTGAAAAACATTTACGATAGGTTGCCCAATCTGGGAATTGAACCCGGGACCTAATACGGCTAACAGCCCTAACAGGCAACAGCCGTACCTATCGATACACCACAGAGGCAAGAATATCTTAATAAAAGGTTCTCCTTGCAAATACTTATTCCTTTTTGGAAAAGTAAGATATAAAGATCGGGGAGCAATTCTGAAGCAATTACAGCAGAACCATACGTGCATCTGTCAACTGGAAGCCAGTCTATTTGGCCGGCTATCAGGGCGCGGGATCTTTTCATTAAGGTTATCTGACGGCCCATCGACACGTGGTCTGTATTCCACTCACTGAGACTGACTGGCGTAATCTGATATTTCAGACTGACCATAGATTTTTAGGCTCCGTTTCCAATTGGTAAAAATGAGACCACATTACTGAGACTCCGCTTGGTAATAAGGCCTGCATATCACACGTGTCTTATTATTTCTAGAAAGTTGAAATTGTCACAATACGATGATCTATTTCCGTTGCCACTATAACAATGAATATAACTCGACCCGACCAATAGATGTCGCCACTTATATTTAGATCGCGGTAAGTACGACGATTAGTCGCTCGATATGTACGATTTCGTCACGAGTACGTACTCACTTCTAAATAAAGACAATTGTATTCTTTTGATTCTTTGTTCCCTATTTCTTTTGATCTGTGTTTTTAAGGATCCGTACCCAAAGGGCTAAACGGAATCATATTATTAAGACTCCGCTGTCCGCCTGTGGGTCCGACTGTATGTTTGAAAATCCGAAGCGCGTACCACTGGCCACCGATGCTCTTCTTTCTACTTCATTTTTGTTCTGTGGTAAAAATCTCGTCTTATAGCAGTTAAATCATACAATGATTTTTAAGCGTTTCTCACGGGCGGCGTGTAGGGTGAGGTGGTTCAGCAATTAAGGGTCCGGCGAGCCCTTACACCCGAATAGCTTTTAATTTGCAACACACGTGCGAGCCGAATGGCGGCGCGTGCGCAACGAGATGCCCTCTACAGATTTGTCGAGTAGGCACATTTGTTTAAATGCGTTTATTTTGGTAATTAAATAAAAAAAAATATTAACATGGTCTCTAAAACCACATTTTAGACCACGTTTTTGTGTTGTAGCAGAGAGTATAGTTAGACCTCGATACTCTCTGCCTACAACGTAAAAGACCTGGCTGGAAGATATGTATGTGTGTGTAAAACCGAACGGAATAACATGGAATGGCACGTTAGCGGTCCTAAACTTTCACATGTTATCAATTGAAAGTTAATCAATGGTCGAAAAGTCGAGCCAACAGGGCAGTTGGATGCTTTTTTACAGCAATAGACCCGCTTCCGGTGGCCGGACGGACCGGATCCGGTCCGTTCGATGTGTCCCACAACAAGACCGCTTACCTTGGTTTTTTATTTGTCCATTGTGATTTATGGTTGTTCCGAATTTGTTTGGAACGCACGCCAAATGCTCTCGGCGGAAATCTGGCTAGGCTTTTTTCGGTCCAGTCCCGGAAATGGGTGGAGTTCGAATTTTCAATTTGAAAACACGTTTCAATGGCCGTTGCGATCGAGATAGTTTTTATTTTATCTAAAAAATATTCCGCCATCGGCTTAGGAAAGTTTATTCGGATAACTGCGGGTTTTTGTGTACACAAAATATATTTTGCTTTTGAATAAACTGTAGATTAAAAATACCTAAATACACTTTGGTTTTTTGAATAGCTTTCTGCCCGCGGTTTCATTCACATAAATAATGACAGCGAACAGGCACACGGGTCTCCTGATGGTAAGAGACAACCGTGGCCTATAGACACCATAGATATTTTAGGTGCGTCGCTGCCCTGTGGTCGGGCTGTTAGACCTTATGTGTAAGTCTACCGGCTACCCTACCCTCCGGACTGGAACACGACAATGTCATTATGGCGGCAGAAATAAGTGAGGCGGTGGATCCCTACCCGGGCGAGTTGCTGCACAGCACTCTTCCACCAGTGGTCATGTTGGTAGTTAACCTCGCCTCTTACGAGCTGCCTGATAGGAAGGCAGTTGGTCTATTCTACACAGAAGACCCGAACCAACACGGGAAACTACTTTAGAGAACTGTTGTAGATTCGACAGCTCCGTTTGTCCATCCGTATATCACAATTTTAAATATGGTTACTAATATTAAAATAATTGAACTTGAATGCTATGTGAACAGAGTTACAACGCGCGGTTGTGGAGCTGGTGGTGGTGGTGGCGCGACGCGGCGTGGGGGACGGCGCGCTGGCGGCGCTGCTGCGCGCGGCGCCCGCCCCGCCGCTGCTGCCCGCGCTGCGTCGCCTGCTGCCCGCCCGGGCGCCCACGCCCGACCACGCGCTCATCTTCCCCTGCCCGCGCGCTGCAGGTCGGTGCACACTACAGACGCGGATAATAATTAGATGAAGTGGTTCTCGACTGAAAACAAAATAAATTTGGCTTTAAAAAGACCCACCGCTGGCTAATGCACTCGAATTCACCGAAGATAAAATCAATTTGGAAATCACTTTAATAATTAAAGACACTAAACTACGTTGATGACTGTCAATAACATTTGTATTAATTAGGCTATTGACTTAATACAAGAATATAATTTAATAGAAATCTTATATATGTGTGCATACGATGTATTACGCGTCGACTTAAATATATATTTCAATTAAAAATGATAACCTTTCACCGCCACTCGCCTATAGTATTGTGATTGTATATTTGCGCATCAATCTCAACAAACAAAAGTGAAGTTAATCGTTGATTTTATTATAGCCGATGACACTCCCGCCGATGAAAACGTGGGGTCCACATACAACCAACAAGCCGAGAGCTTTGCCAAACGTCTTCACGCGTCACATCTGCAGGCAGGTAAGTCATTATTCATCATCATTATAAGTAAGGTTATTATCTTCCTTAAACCGAAACCATAGTACATCTAATACCTTTAAACGAGTAATATATATCAGCGATTTCGAAAACGACTCGAACGGCGACGATTTTTTTGAAATTTTATAAATTGGTGGGGGGGGGATAAATCGATCTAGCTAGGTTTTATTTTCAGGTTTCGTTTATTAATCGTGTTTTCATTGAATAAAATCGTTTTTTTTTAAGAAGTAGTTCCTTCTTTTTGTGAAAAAAACTCCAAAAATTCCAAAAAAAAACCCCGGGTACTTCATTCTTATTACGTTCAACATACAGATGATTCGATAGTTCGAAACTTACGCACGACAAAAAGATAACACGAAAGAGAAAGCAATATTTGTTAAAATTGAAGACCGCATTCTTTTCGAAATGATTTATAACTGCAATGAAATATTCGACTTTAGTAAATAATTTTGTTGGCTTCTGATTTTTTATTTATGTTAGCTGTACTGAACGCATGTATCACTATTAAAAATGGATAGAACGGTGTCCTTGATTCTATATAAACAAATATCTAACTACTTTCTCGTTCTTTTCGGCAGATGATGTTATCATCATCTGTAAAATGTTGGATTGAGATCAAATAATCATTTTAGGCGTCTTAATGTGTCACGTGTAAAAAAGTTACCTATAAGTTGAAGCTTACTTATTTTGCCCTCTGCTTCTTGATTTGATCCCCACCATAGTTAATACATTTTAATACAACAAGGATAGGCGAGAGTATCGACTGCAGAGTGTCACGAATTTCTACAACATACATAAATTCTAATACGAGCAATGTGGAGGAAGCATGACTAATATGTAGGAATCGTGACACTTAACACTCAATAATCTCCACCTACCCCACAAAGGACGGGGCTCAAAGATATGAACATGGAAACTTTAATAGTATAAATAATCCACACTTATTATAAATTATCCACTTACGAAATTTAAAATTACAATTGTAAGTGGATTATTTATAATCCTATATGTTTGCTATGTGTATCTCCTCTATGTTTTTTAATTCTATATGTTCTGGTATAACAGGCGACCGCCAGCCGCGTAAGATCCCGGGTTCAAATCTCAGGTCGGACATCTTTTCTTAAATGTTTTTTAGATTATTCTGAGTAAGCATTACATTGCCCGGGATTGGAATAGGCTTGCCACCTATCACATCTATTCTAGTATATCTACTGGATTTACGAGTCGTAGATATACTAGCACACCTCTGCCTAACCCTTCGGGGATAATAGGCATGAGGGTACTTTTTTATAAATCATCCGGCATGTCACATCCGGGCATAGTCAATGAAGGAGGCTTACAAACAAATGTGATGCGTGTGCAGAGGTGTGTTCCCCGTGGGCGAGCGGCGCGCTGCGGCTTGTGGCCGAAGGCACAGGCTGGGCCGCCTGGCTGCAGGGCTTCTCGCTCGCCGTCTGGCTGCAGTTACATCCCGCCACCGCCAGAGGTACCTAAACATACATACACACACACACACACACACACACACACACACACACACACACACACACACACACACACACACACACACACACACACACTCGCTCGCATGCACGCACACACACACACACAAAAGTCTTTGATGAGAAGTCGTAGCACTCTTACACTTTTCATTATACCTAGACAGAGTTTGACGGGTCCACGGATTTCATACTCGTAAAAAAAACTCACTCACTATTGATCGGTGAATTTCTATAAGCACTTGCTATTTCAATTTTTGTCGTGATGCATATAAAATCTGAATTTAAAAACAATTTAATGAAAATCCTTGATAAAACCTATTAATTTGAGTAAAAAAACGTTTCATCTATAGTTTGAATACAGAACATAACTGAGACAAAACTGACACTGTTTTGCTGAGGACATGAAGATGACCATACTAATTTAACAAAATTTTGCTCACGTACGTTTCTAATTTATATAAACACAAATAATATGTAATAAATCCTGTTACAAAAAAATATTTTATACTCTATTTTACAGGTCATTTGAATTCAACTATTATGATGAACTTAAGTTTTAAAGTTATAAATTCAGTAGTTAGTAAATTCATATAAACTTTTTCCCCCTCTTTCATCCTCTTGGAGGTGGAGTTTTGAAACAACCTTCCTTAGTCGATGTCCTAAAAAAAATACATGTGCGAAATTTCAAGTTTCATCCCATACCTTGTGTAATATTTTTGCAGAAGAATCAGACGAGTGGCATGACGAGTCCCCCAGCGAAGAGGTATTATCCAAATCACCAAAGAAGGATACTTCAAAAGTCGCGGATCTTATTCATTTAGTATCTTTGGGACACGAGTCACTAATGTTTGAAGTATGGATTGACATTGCTACTGGTAATTATTCGTTTTATAATCCGTACTAATATTATAAATGCGAAAGTAACTCTGTCTGTCTGTTTGTATGTTACGCTTTCACGCCTAAACCACTGAACCGATTTTGATGAAATTTTGTACAGAGATAGAGTAGACCTTGAGGAAGAACATAGGCTACTTTTTAACCGACTACATTAAAAAGAGGGTATTTTACGAGATTAGTATTATTAGTCGGAAAAATGTCTGCAATTTGAAAGTTGTCTGTACCTATTATTAAAATATAATAATATAGATACGAGTGCTCTTACGGTGAAGGAAAACATAGTGAGGAAAATCGAATTCAATATATATGTATGTATGTATATAATATATGTCAGACTATGTGGGGTATTATGCTTAAATTCAAACAATTAATCATCGTCGGTAAAAAGTCCTACCCAAGAAACGTTGGCTGGATGTCGTGGAACAAGACATGTGAGCCGATCACAGGTGAGACCGTGCACAAAAGTAGGAAAGCGAACTCTGGCTTCTCCCCCTTGCTTGCGATGATGATGATGTATGTACAATGTATATGTATGTCAGGTCGCCGCCGCGTGGGCAAGGCCCGGGCGCCTCCGCCCCCCGCCGGCCCACGACTGCTGCAACAACACGCCGAGTGGGACCGCGACCGCGACCTGCAGGCCTTCGCCCAACAGGTAAACACACACACAAACACGCATACACAATCAAGAAAAAAAAGCGCCATGATTATGAATAAGGAATATGCATGTGAATTTTTTATTTCTTTAAACAATACTTCAAGTATTTATATAATTGAAAAAACATATATAACACCTTCAAAATAGTGATATAAGCTAAAAAAAAATTATCCAAAGTATCATCATTTTCTGATGATTTAAACACCGTCATTTTATCGTGACGCCACCGTCCACAATTTGTCAACGAAGTGAAATTAAGTGAAGTGTTATTACACTTCACTTTATTAATTTCACAATTTATATTATAAGTATTGTTGTGCAAAAATTTTCATATTATGCCCAAAAATGCAAAAATAAGGATATCAATTGACATGGCGTTGACATTGGACCGT
>DVZL01002276.1:0-15725 GCA_018236625.1 Lasaia peninsularis
TTTCGAAATTTGCGAGGGAATTTCAAAAATAATACTTTTAAAGAATTAATTTTATTAATAAAAACTTGAATATTGGCAAAAATATTTATAAGGGCATATTTCTTAGTAATAAAGATTACACGTTATTTTTTTAGGCCATATCTAAATCACATGCATATTGTCTTAGCGCTAAGACGGGCCGCTTGTTTTTACATCGTTACTAAACATTACCCAAAGTTCCAACAGACGATAGTAAATCGCACGTGAAATAGGTATCGTTTGTTTTTCGTACGACTACGAGTGTTTACAGTTCATATGCAACAGGAACCGTCTGTCTGTAGCAATACTAACATCACAATGAGTCATACTTGTGAATCTATAAACAATTGTATTTAAATGTTCAAATCCATACGTGCAACTTCAGACTTGGTTGTCGCTATTGCAGTTAATTAATATACAAATCTTCACGCCAGGTCCCTTACAGGGCCGAGAGTATTGAGTGCCTGGTGTCACGATCCCTACATACTTACCTAGCTTCCGCATTAGACATTAAGCATCTCTAACACAGGATAGCGACGCACCTACAATATCTTTTAGTAGGCCACGGTTACGACTTACCTTTAAGAGATTTTTACCACCGAATTGGTACCACCGCTATACCTATTCCTGCCCCAATAGCGGCAGTGCTCGCCATTGCCGTGTTCTGGTTTGGAGGATAGGGTAGCCGGTAAACTTATTACGCAAGAGGCTTACCATCCGCGCCTCTGGTTGGGAACGCACCATTTCCACCTTTGGTGTCTATGGCGACTTGTATTTCTTACCATCAGGAAATCCGTCTGCTTTTTTGCCTTCCATTAAAAATAAAAAAAGAGCCGTGAGCTTGTTCGCTGACTTATCCGATAACCATAGATTAGTAGCCAAGGGCCGTTAGGCATCAATTGCAGCCCGAGATATTTATATATAGTTCGCAATATATAATGCAATTGATGCTTACAGCCGAGCTAACTACTCTGCTTTACATCTCGATTGTAAGTTAAGTAGAAAAATTACAAGAATATAACATTTTAAATTAAAAGTTTTCTATCACCGCCTTTTTAATTAAAAATAACTTTTTTTTTTCATGAACGAAGTTTATCTACTTCTTATCGTTCAATATTTAAAATTGGTTACTGTAATATTCATACGAAATGTCGTTCGATATTTCAAATCGATGACTATAATATTTATACGAAATGTTGTTCGATATTTAAAGTTTATGACTATAATTTTTTTGGTCATTGGGATGGATGCGTGACGTCTATTGCCGGTATGATGGTTAGATATACGCGAACTTTTTGAAAGAGTAAAGTGTTTTTTTATTATATGGTTTTTCTAGCTAAGTTATTACCCTAGAGCGCTTATTGATACAAGCCCTATTTGGGGGTAATAACGGCCTACTTATCGAATATCAGAGATGTAAAAAAAATCATAATCGTGTGGGCGTGAGGTATTCATTGATAATATGTACATTATTTGCTGTGTTGCTGCTAGAACGTGCTCGGCCACAGATTATCCGAGACAAACGGAAAGCTAATATCGTCGTGACATTTTTTAACACGGAAACATTTTAATGACCCTGCCGAGACTTTGTAATGAGGGTATGGGAACGGAGGCTCATTAGTATGAGCTGTCTCGTATTATGTATATGTCATGATAGGACTCTGGAAGCTTCTACTTTGTTGAATTAAACAGAGATATTCAAGACTTGTTGGAAATTCATTTTTATGGTTCCATGCCCGAAGGGTATCCTATTACTAAGACTCAGCTGTCCATCTGTCTGTCTGTCGCCAGGCTATATCTTAAATCATGAACCGTGATCGCTAGATAGTTGAAATTTTTACAGATGATATATGTATTTCACTAAAATGTAGAATAAGGTAGAATACTTAAAGGGCCTCTAACATCCCGACCCGACCAATAGATGTCGCTATCTATATTTAGATCGCGGTAAAGGCAACGAGTAGTCGCTCGATATATTCTAAGAGTAACTATAGTAACATATACACTACGTACATAATAAGCAATTAAAATTAAAATGTATGGGGAAAAAGTTATTATGTTTAACGTTTCATAGATATTAAATACGGTACGGAATCCTTCGTGCGTAAGTCCGACTCGGTTGGATTTTTATTCAATATTCGTCGGTCAAGGAATTTTTTAAGTTCAAAGCCTAGCCCGAGCTTGGGTCGAATCAAGGAGAATTACTCTATTGACTACTGAACTCTTAAAATTCCTAGGCTTTTTACATAAATCCGCATGGACGAAGTTGCGGGAAATTTTTAGTGTGATTAAAAATTAAATTATTTCAAAATCTCGAAAGGATAGGCAGAAGTACATATGCACCCACGATTAGCCAACGATGTTATGTCACATGATGAGACAGGTGGCAAGTGCGTCGCCATATCGACAATCACAGTAACGTTATGTTTTTTAGATAAACTGAATAAACCTACTCGGGTAATGAACCTAGGACGCGTGCGTCAAAGTTGGACACAGACCCCACTCGCCCACAGAAGAAAATGTAACTAATGAAAAATTATCTTGCTGATTGATTTCTTATTAAACCTAGAAAAGTGTGAAATCGATTGTTGGGTATTGATTAAGACCGACATACTATTTCATATTAATTTATACAAAGAAATAAAATTGGAGTGTCTGTATGTAACATTAAGATAACAACATTTTACTAAGTGCATGTGTATGCTAACAACCTACATAATATACCAAAATAGCAATTTTTAGAATTTTTGTCTTTCTGTCCGTCTATCTGTCTGTTTGTACCCGCTAATCTCTGAAACGGCTGTACTGATTTTAACGGGACTTTCACGGCAGACATCTGATTTAATTAGCAACGGCTTAGGCTACTTATATTTTAGAAATATATAAAATAAAATAATTAAATAAAAACGCGAACGAAGTCGCAGGCACAGCTAGTTTAAAATATAATTGGTTCTAGTAGGTATATTGGGTAATTAAGGAAAGACCCATGAGTGCGAAAAATTCGACGAAATCGTGGGCTCAGCTAGTTCATAATAATTAGTAGAGATAATCTTAATTTTTTAACCATGTTCACGAGAAGAAGGCCCTCAATTCGTCTGTATGTTTGTTATATTTTATGTATATTTTTATATTATAATATAATTCATTGTCAGAAATAATAATATTTAAGACCGTAAGGCGCGTTCAATTCCTAGGTCGGGCAACTTTTCTTAAATATTTTTCAGATTATTTTGAGTGAGAATTACATTGCCCGGGATTGGAATGTGCCCGAAGTGGCGATAGGCTCGCCACCTATCACATAATGGGCCCTGGTACCTTGGCTAGTCGTGGGTGTTCTAGTATATCTACTGGACGAGTCGTGGATATACTAGCACACCTATGCCTATCTCTTGGAGAATAATATGCTTGAAGGTACTTTTTTAAATAATATTTATTTGATCTACAATATGTAATAATTGTAATAATAATGACACGGCATTGTTTGATAAAACAGAAGGTGTTGTACTTATACACACATATCTTCACACCAGGTCCCTTGCGAGGTAGGCAGAGAATATCGAGTGCCAAGTGTTAGGATCTCGACATACTTGCCTAGCTTGTTCCACATTCATCACTATCTTCGGAGATTCTTGACACCACCTTCGGATAATTCACGATCAATTTAATCACGGAATGTCAACCTAATTCTTCCCGGGTACCTATAGCTATTATATGTCCTATTGTCATTCTATATCTGTCTTGTCAATCTTTCATTTTTTCCACATGACTGAACCATTAGAACATGCCCTTTCTCATTTTTTACACCGACACTATCTTTCAATTCCATTATCTGTCTCTAATGTAAAATCTTAAAATACTCTACTAAATGGAAATAAATCGAATTGAATATTGTAATATGTAAAAGCAATAAGTAACTATTATTGAGCGAATTGCGGTGATGTCTCGTCGGCTTGCCAAATATGATATGACATTGAAATATAAATTGTACGTACATATATTGGTGACCTTTTGTATTGTGTAAGATTTCTGAAAATCATTTGTATTGAATATTGGGTAACCGAGGCTCGTGTCAGTATAAAGTCGATTTCATTGTAAGGCGACTCACGGAACCGTATTCGTCCGAGCCCGCCGCGTTTTAATGGTAAGCGTCTTCTTTTAGAAAAGAAAGTCGTGTTCGTTAAACCATTTATAACTCAAGAACGGCTGGATCAATTTTAATGATATTTAGGTTGATAGGATTATATCAAATCTTTAAAAAGTTGATATGAAGTTCGCCGAAACAACTACAAATAATCCATATGAATTATTATTTTTTTTAAATATGTGGGGGACCACCGTTATCACTAAGGGGTATGAGAAATAGAAAAATTTCATCAAAATCTGTTTAGCCGCTTCGGAGCAGTACGGCTACTAACATAGTATCACGAAATTTCTAAATACCTATACTTAAAAAGATACAAGCTTGGTATATATTATAAGGTATTATTTCAAATTTTTTATATTGGGGAAAAACGGATAACTTATTGGAAATAAGAAAGAATTATATCGTTTCTATAAATTCCTAGTATTCGTTTTTCGCAAAAAAAAACACAGATACATACAGGTGAATGTATATGTGTGTGTACATAAGTATGTAAAGACGCATACGCACGCGCACTCAGTAATTAATAATTATATATTGGTGAATGTATCGTCAAGCGCTTGCCGGTCCTTGGACGTTGTACGTCTCTGATAGGTCACTCGTGGGCCCTTTCATAAATATATCAATCGATATATCGATACTTGGCACTGAATACTCTCTGCCTACCCCACAAGGGACATGGAGTGAATATATGTTTGTGTGTGTGTACATTAAAGGCAATTATTATGCATGTAAGCGACATTTTTCACACTCGTGGGTCTTTCCTTAATTACCCAATATACCAGAACCAATTGTATTTTAAACTAGCTGTGCCTGCGACTTCGTCCGCGTTTTTATTTAATTATTTTATTTTATACATTTCTAAAATAAAAGTAGCCTAAGCCGTTAAGCCGCAATAACATTAGTTGTCTGTCAGTGAAAGTCCCGTTAAAACTAGTCCAGCCGTCTCACGTAGTCCCGACGTGCATCTTCGTCGGATACCGGCTGCACTACTACGGCAAAAATTGCACGATATTTGTAAAATTATTGCTGGTATTTAAAAAAAAACTTACCGTCAGATGGCAATATTGAAAAAAAAAACTACCGCGTGAAGCTCGGTCGCCCAGGTACTTACATAAAAAAGGTTATTGTAATATTATTACAGAACATGTAGATGATAAATGTTTGGGGTCAATTTTTCGTCTTTCAATCTCTTTTATTGTTGTGTAAAGGTAAAATAATATATTAAGAAAATAACGAAAAAGAAAAGCCAGCTGAGTTTGTTTCTCAATGAGTTGTCGCGTTGTAAATTTTAGAATTAAACAGCATGGAGACTCGTTGGTGAACTTCATTGAACACATATGGTTAACTAGTGGCTAGTAATAAAAAAATAGTATATTATCCACCGTTACTCATTATTAAAATAAAAATATTCTAACAATCTAAAATCTAAATAATAAATAAATAATCCAAAATTTTAAGCACCTGTAGACATATACATATAGACATCACAGTTGTACGACGCTATCCTGTTATGTTAGGCCTGGTGTGTAATTCTACCGGTTACCCTACCCTTCGGACCGGAACAAGACATTATCATTATAGCAGTAGGAATAGGCAAGGCGGTGGTACCAATCTGGGCGAGTCGTTGCAAGATTCTACCACCTAGTCAATAGAGTATAGTCAACATTGTCTGACGCTACAGATATGCAATTAATAACACATTCCACAGTACTTTATGTACCTCTGCGATGCCTTGGGAATATGGGCGTGATGATATTTTTAAATAAAAAAGGAATACAGTGAGACACATTAGATATTACAATTTAATATAGCCGCGAAACAAGAGTCACGACAGAGTATAGTCGACATTGTGTGACGCTACAGATTTGCAAATAATAACACAGTACTTTGTGTTTCCCGTCATATTTTCAAGAATAAATAAACTGCCGCAATTTGTTCCCTATTGTTAACGTGCTGTGCATTGTTAGAAATACACATATTTTATTAGGTCGAGATATGAAGTTGTTTAACTTGATGGAAATTTGTTTAATATAAATATTTCTACATAATTTTCCCATGCTCAGTTATTACGAGTATATACTAGCTATAACATACAGATGGCTTCGTATTTGTAACGGCAAAAAAATCACGTTTTTTTATAAGAATACCGCCGATACATTAATTTCTTCCTTTTTAGTAACTATTGTAATAGAGGTAACAGAAATACATCATCTGTGAAAATTTTAACTTTCCAGCTATCACGGTTCATGAGACAGAAAGACAGATAGCATCTAGGCTACTTGGGTCACCCTTGTCTCAACCTTCTCCCATTACTTGTTGGCGGTGCATCATATCTCTTTTAGGGTTCCGTGTTTACCCTTTGGGTTCGAAGAATGGTGGTAAGGGAGAAGATTGAGACAAGGGTGACCCTAGTAGCCTAACCTGTTAAAGAATAACAAACACACTCACAAACTTTTGCATTAATAATATTCTTAGTTGAGTACTCTTTTTATGGAATAAGGAAGCGAACAAGCACACGGCTCTCCTGATGGTAAGAGACAACCGTGGTCTATAGACACCATAGATATTGTAGGTGCGTCGATATCCTGTGGTCGGGGTGTTAGGCCTGGTGTACAAGTCTACCGGCTACCCTACCTTCTGGACCGGAAGACGACGTTGTCATTATGACGGCAGGAATAGATAAGGTGGTGGATACATACGCGGGCAAGTTGCTGCACAGCACTTTACCAAAAGTTGTCTTGTTGGCAATGACCTTGATAATCTCTACTCGCCTCTTACGAGCTGCATGGTAGAAAAGCAGATGGTCTATTTTACACAGAGGACCCGGACCGACAATTGTTACGCTATGTCAAATATGCAGTATGAGGTATAACCGCTATCGATATAAATCAAGATTTTTAAATAGTTGGATGATGTCTAATGCCTTTCTGCCTATTTTACTCAGGCGACCCATAACAATACGGAGGAAAATTATACAAATTAATATATAACTGATCAAGGAAATTTTATATGTTCCGTCTTGGTGGTCGAGTGGCTAACGTAAACGCCTAGCCGCATCGACTAAGCGCGAGGCTCGGGTTCGATTCCCGACGGGGACAGACGTTAGTGTGATGAACATAGATGTATGTATTTCCGAGTCTGGGTGTTTATTAAATATGTTTTTGTATATATTTAAGAATGTCTATGTATGAGTATCGTTGATTAACACCCATAACACAAGCATGTAATTTGCTTACTTTTGGGTTAGATCAATTTGTGTAATTTGTCCAGTAATATTTATTTATTTTATTTATAAAACAATGGATTTTTAATATTAGAGACTTTTATTATTTTTATCATCTTTCATTTAAACAAATATAAACAAACTCTTCAATGTAAAATTACTTTCTACATCGGATAAAATACGTTAAGAAAAACATTGCAGATAAAAACACGCTCTGAAAAGTTTGAACTTTCAATTAGTTCATGTATAACAGTTAAAGAATAATATTAATATATCAGTGAAAATATTCATTCTAAATGTATTTGAAATGTTATGCGAAGGCGAATGTTGCCGTTTTCAATGAGAAAATAATAAACTTGTTCATTTTATATAAGTAGATACGAGAGACGCCTGTAGGCCTGCGGCTGATTTTTGTATGTTGAAGGTTACGCTCTATTGAGGTTTTAAATGCTCAGTATATACAGAGTGACTGGAAATATGTCCCGATCTCGTTAAGGAGATGTAGATGAGATCACTAGCTAACACTTTAAGCAGGAGTGTATATGGCAAATGTGGACCAGTATGGAGAAATATTTTAATTAGCATTATTTTAGAAATATCTTAGTAATACGTTAGTAATTGTTTTTTTGAATAAAAAATACTTTATTCAAACTACATTGTAAGATTCACTTAAAATGTGGAGTTGGAGACGTCTCATTTCAAAATGATTAATGTTTTTATTTATTTTAATGTTTCATGTCATGTACTAGAAGTATGTTCTAACGTTATAAAAAATAATAATGGAAAAATAAGCAATAGTTTTTTTACGCAATTCTTAATGCTGTATAACCCCATTTTTTTAAAAAAAATATTCAAAAAATATTATATAATATAATAAAACAAAACTGTACATTTTATACTCTAATTGTCACCTTTAACACTTGAAAAAGGGAAAAAAGAAAATATATTCTTAACACAACTCTAATGTAAAAAATAAATAAAAAAACACTAATTAAAATAAAATTAATTTGTTTTTTTAATTAGACACAAAAAATAATTATTATTAATAATAAAGTATGTTATCCATCAATGAGAAATATATCAGTATTTATGGAAATATCATGGCTCACCGCAAAACTGGTTTTCAAAATTCCGCGTTTGACAGCTACAGCCATACTTGGTTAAAATTCTATTCAAAAATAATAGCATGGAATCTCCCCGTGTTGGGATCTACCTAGCTTTGGTGTTTAGTTCTCACTATTATGTATAATAACGCCAAAAAGACACGTTTGTTTTATGGGTGTGCCCTTTTTATATTTATTTTATTCTATTTATAGTATTTGTTGTAATAGCGGCAACACAAATACATAATTTTTGAAAACTTCAACTATCTAGAGCCTTTCTAATAAGGTTCCGTTTTTTACTCTTTGGGTGCTGAACCCTAAAAACGACAATTCGATTGTCTTATAGTTTGATGTATTTCGTCTGTTTAGTAGTAAAAAAATGATAATTTCATAGCTATAGTTTGAGTGGTGATACTAAGTTCACCGGGTCATCTATTTCTATGAAAAAAAAACGTTACCCATACACTAAGGTTATCTGCCTATTCGTGACCTTGTCAGAAAATTGTCATTTTGTCTTGATACCTTATTTGTGACCTTGTCAGAAAAGTGTCACTCTATCTTGTTAACGTATTCGTGACCTTGTAAGAAAATCGTCTATTTGTCTTATTGAATGCAAAAGCGATTGACTGATGCAAGAGGCCAAACCGTTAGGGCTAGAAACAAAATTTTGTACACGTATTCTTATTGTAACGTTCAAACTTTTAGAGAGTAATTAAAATAAGTTTGTACGCATCATGTAACTTAACCTTTGAAAATCTATTGAAGAAATCGTCACGAGCAACAACTAGTGTAATTGTATCAAGGAACCCAATTCATTAGGCTACTACCAGTGTACGATGGTATCGTCACATCCCAAAGTTAACACCCGCTTAAATAAAATATTCGCAAAATATTAAGCTCTCATAAAAGTTTACACCGACTGTGATTGGAGCGCATGAAAAATTTATTATTCAATAACAATTCTTTTCTGTTTCACAAAAAGCTTTATAATATTCAAAAAAGATTTTAAATGTAATAAATCAGACCGTTACAGGTCCCATTGCTGGTATAAAAGCTGCCATACAATTCGTCGACGTGTCGGAAATATTACATCGAACATTTGAATACTTTACGATCGGCAAAAGAGATCTGAATCACAATGTGTACGCGTTGTAATCAACGGGTACTTTTACAATTTTTCCATCATATTGGATATTCATTTGGTGGAAATGCGCGAAACATGTCTACGGTTTCGAATTCATTTCTCTCGTTCGAAACCATAGATTGTTGGTAACGATACATTTCGATATCGTTCTTTAATTATTTTGTAGTACCTGGGCGACCGAGCTTGGTTCGGTAGTTCTTTTTTGTCAGTGCAATAAGCTTTCGCCTACTTAAAAACTTCGTCATCTGATGATAAGTGTACGAAACCGGAGTCAGTACTATTTTACACCAAGTGCAGTGTTGTATAGATGTCGTGATTTTCGCAATTTTATAAGACCTATCAAAATTCAAAACCCCTAGGTACCAAATTTCACCAAAATCATTAGAACGGTTTCCGAAATCTCCGGTATTTAAATAAATATTTAAATGGCTTTTTTATTCATGTAATAAGATATATCTTTAATTCTTATTTTTTTTGTTTCTTTTCTCTGTTGGTCCTAAGGTTGGCTGGTAAATAATGCTATACGCATTAAACTCGCCTTTTGTATAACATATTTGTATATGATGTACAAAAAGATTAAATAAATAAACGTCGGTAGAATTGTCATGTAAGAAGTAATCTGACAAGTCCCTATGTGTTCGATTCCCGTGTAGATCAAAATTTCTTAGGATTTTTTCTAGCTTTTCTGATAAACATTATGTTGCCTGAGTTTGGAGACAACCGTTGCCTATAGACAAATAGATTTTATAGGTGCGTCACTGTCTGTGTTCGGGCTATTAGATAGTCTGAGGAACTCTACCGGCTACCCGACTCTTCAAACCAGAACATGACGATAGCAGGAATATAATAAAAGTAATCCAGTGGATCCCTACCCAGGCGAGTAGCTACACAGCGCTCTACTACCAGCGGCCATGTTGAAAATGACTCAGTTGAGCTATGCTTGGCTCTTACGAGCTATCTATTTTGCGTAAGGGTCCAGAACCAACTCGGAGATATAAATAAATAACACCAAAATATATGGAATGAATTAGAAATACTTTTAAGCTGTTTGGAAATGCTAGAAGCTGTATTGATTTAACGTAGTAGCGTTCATTCTGCGGCAAACAAGCCCAACCAACGAGATCCTCGTAAGAAACACAATTTAACTTCCTTGGGAACACAAAATGTTTCATTTGGAAACGTTTCCTTAAGGATTGTAACAAATTGAATCTCACGCCATCTCAATCCTTTATTTCATCCCGTTAATGCGATGAGAGATTATTAATCGAAATTTCCCATTATTCCAGAAAGTGGGTCAAATTTTCATCGTTTTATTGTTTTTGTACGGGATTGTAATCAAATAACTGTTGAAGGGTGTGATAATAACATCGCGTTTCATGGTACGGACTGGAATTTGTAATTAAACAGATGATAATTATTTGTTATATTGTTATAGATAAACAAATACCATCATACCCATGTTCCCGAAAGGGTTGGCAGAGGTAGAGCAGAATAACTATTGTGCACAAAAAATACATACAAAATAAAACTTAAAGACTGAATGATACATAAAGGCGGCCTTATCGCCAAGTCAGCGATCTCTTCCAGGCAACCTTAGGGCATGAAACAAAAGTTAACGAAATATTGTGCAAAGGTGCTATATTAATTAATGTAACTACAAAGTAAGCAAATTATATGCTCGTGTTAAAGATGTTAGTCAACGATACTAATTCATGGACATATTGAAATAAATTCATAAACATACAGACCAGATAATCAGTTTTGGAGAGCTGAGAGAGGACTTTCATCATACAAATGCCTGTCTCGGTCGCGAATCGAACACAAGGCTCGTGGTTGGTCAAAGGCGTTAGATCGACCACTCAACAAACGAGATGGACAAATTGTATTGTTTTTACGTCAAAAATAAGTAACAAACCCAGAATTAGTTATATTTCACAATATATAACTAAGGCAAGCTTAACTGTTTTATATTTTGCCAAAATTCATTAAATACCTACTTTCTAAATTGGTAGTAACCAATTTAGAAAGCAAAACAAAGTTACCCCGATTTACTATTAATATGTCTATCTCTATCCCTATATCTTTACCATCACATTACCCTCCTTTACGAAGTACAGTCGAGTAAAAAGCATCAATTTGTAGCAATTAAGGTCATATCACTCAGTACTGCTACTTCAATTTCGAGGTAAAACGAGTCGAGTGCTCAAATAATCCAGATAATAGAATACCGAAATTGTGTTTAATATATCCAATAACCGCCACTTTGTTTTATGCGATTCTGTTTCGACGCAATAAATTAAAAAAAAAATTATAAATATTGAAAAGCAATCATTTGTTATTAAAAACAAACATATTTCCCAATATCCTCATAACAGTTTTGAAATCAATATATAACTTGGAAAAATGTGGATTTTAATATAAATTGATGTTTTAGTCATCATCTATGTTTTATAGATAGCTGGCGACAATTCTGTTGACCGGTAATTGATCTTACTTTAAGTTTTGTTTTAATGTAAATTAATGAAATGGACAAAAATATAAAAAAAATCTCTATCTAAGGTTAAAGATTTATCTAAAAACATGAAATTCATTATAACTGTTATTAACTGTGATTACAAACCTAAGTAATAAAATGTAAATCCATATTTGGCTATATGCTTAAGATATAAGAATGCATTGTTGGTTGGAGCACTTTAGATTTTTTAATATAAGTAAATAAAACATGTTTAGTGCTATCAGATTAGTTTGCAGGTGATTTAAATCTATATTTCGGAACATGTCGATGGAAAGCTGTAAAAGATATTACGTACGGCTAAAATATTAATTACAATTCCTTTGTTTTTATTTTAATGAGAAAAGATAGTATGCACTTAAAAAGAAATTAAGGCGACATATTCAGAGGATCCTAAAAAAGTAGAAAGGAGTTTCATTTTTTAAATGTTTTTTATTTTTAGATAAGACAGCGAACCGTAGGCACCATAGATGTTATAGATGCGTCTGTGACTATTTTGTTAGGTGTAATGTGAAATTGTTTTTTACATAATCTGTTTAATTCCGTAGAACGGAATCGAGCAAAACAAAATGGCGTTTATTGGAGACATTAAATACAATTTCACAGGGGCGTATTGTACAGATGATTCAAACACTCGACACGTTTCACCTCGAAATTGAAGTGCGCTCGGCAGTACTCAGCCATAACTACCTACATAATACGCTACAAATGGAAACCTTTTAGTTATTTCATAAAGAAAACATTTCAAAATTGAAATTTAAACCTTTTATCTTTAGCTGGAATTATACTAAAAGCGAAACTGTACGCTTATTTAAAAAAACAGCCTTGTACGAATCGAACTCGCACACTTATTTATAAAACTAGCAATAAATTCGAGATTTAAGCTTAACTAACGTCATCTATTTTGTTGATATGAATGAAACTATATCATCAACTTAAGACTATGTACAGTGATCTAAACGTGCATAGCAACATCTATTTGTAGAGAAATAACTTAGAAAAAATAGCGTTTGTTTTATGGGATTAAATATATCTACTTTATTCTGTTTTTAGTATTTGTTATTAGAGTGGTAACAGAAATACATCATGTGTGAAAATTTCAAGGTTTATGAGCCTGGGGACGGAAAAACTGAGGGGAAGTGGAGTCTTAGTAATAGGGTCTGTTACTCTGTCAATCTAAGTACATATACAGTGATCAAAACATGCATAGCGACATCTATTGGTGAGAAATAATTTGTTATATGGGTGCCCCCTTAAATATCCATTTTATTCTGTTTTTTAGTATTTTTTATTGTAGCGGTAATAGAAAAAAAAGAAATATATTATCTGTGAAAATTTCTTTGTTCATGAGCCAGGTGACAGAACGGAGAGCGGAATCTTAGTAATAGGGGTTGTTACCCTGTGGATCCGGTACCCTAAAAACTCTATTTAGCGCCTTATACATATGTTACGTATATACGTTTTTATTATAATAAATATTTTTATATATTAGTTTTATGTATATCGTAATATATCGTTTATGAAAAATTCATCAAATTAATATTACAAAATAGTATTAAGGCTATTTGCCTTAACCTGGTTGCCGGGAAGTTTGTTTTGTCATTTCTTCTCCTGACTGGCTAGGTTTGGGAATGGTGGTAATTTATGGTAGATAGGGTTAAAATAATTCGGCTGTAAATTAATGTTTATAAATAACAAGATAATAAGTACATAATAGTTTATAGTTAATAATAAATAAATATAAATTATGTGTTAAAATATGTGCACACCAATTGTAGTAAATTATGTTGGTATAATTAAAAACTCTTGTTTTTGTAACAACTTTTAAACACACATTCGGTAAATAAATAATTTTCATTTCATTTCATAATAGTGCAAGTAGCGCTGTTTTTTATAGTTTCAAAGATAGGCTGAAAACCTATTTAAAGTCTAAAGTTTGGTGAAGTTGTAAGAGCCACTCGGTTAGCAACAATTTAGTCAATATACAAAAAAAATTTTAAAGTCATAAAAGTTAATATGTACTGTCAAAATTGACACAACTAAAACTAATTTAAATAAATAAATTGTGTGCGTCCGAACTAGCGCTGTTGGAAGTTTTTTTTATAGTATGAGACAGCAAACAGGCACATGGGTCTCCTGATAGTAAGAGACAACCGTGGCCTATAGACACCATAGATGTTGTAGGTGCGCCGCTGCCCTGTGGTCGGGCTGTTAGACCTTACGTGCAAGTCTACCGGCTACCCTACCATGAGTGCCATACGTCACGATCCCTACATACCTACCTACCTTCCTCCACATTTATCAGTCTCTTTATGCATACACGCCGGTTGCGGAGACTCTTGACATAAACACATGTGATATATTACCAAAAATCCCTCCCCTAAGATATTTCGTGATTTTTATGGACCCTCCCCCCCTTTCTAGCCTCACGTCATTAATGGACGGCTCCATAATTGAAATGAAAATACACGGTTAAGTGCGAGTGAACAACATCTATAAAACTCGCTGAACTGTGATAGCTATCTAGCTGATAGCTATCTAGCTGACAGCTAGATAGCTATCACAGTTCAGCGAGTTAAAGCGGAGTTTTATTAATAGGAATATATTATTATAGTATTATTTTTTATAGTATATATTTATAGTATATATTTTTATTCTTTCTGTACGGAACCCTAAAAACAATGGCACTCAAACGGAATTTCTCAATTGAATTTTCAACAAATCAAACTGTACTAATGTACATCATCATAAAAACCAAGTGAGGTACAGATTTATCGAGAACTGAGAAAAGTTAAATTTTAAATAAAAGCAAATTAAAATTACACAAAGTCTTACCAAGTGTATGATCTTCACTAAATAAAGCATATTTCAGTTTGGGTCTAACCAGAGACTCACTGAGCAAAGACAATCTAGCTTTGATCTGTTGCTGTGTATCGTCTGGGGGAGCTGGTAGACGTTGTGCCAAACTCAGAGTCCTCTGACAAATCTGTGCCAATCTCTGCCATGATATCTCGGGGTATTGTGAATCCTAGAATAGAATAGAAACTTTTTTATTTCACAATTTACAAGCGGTTCTAGTGACGTGTGTATATAATTCTAAAAACCACAGGATCAGAATGTGGCCACTCACTGAGAAGATCCGTATAAAGAAACTCAGCAGGCTTGTATTTTTCTCATTTTGTATATACATACTTTTGATAACCAATAGAATCAGGCATTACATCCTGGAAAACTACAAGCTCTGGTCCTAGATTGCAGTCTAGTTCTCCAGACGATTCTCCCATTGTAAAGGGAAACATATTATGTTAACTAAATTGTGTGACTAAATTTTATTTTTGTTTAATTCTGGAAAATTTATACAAAAAAATCATATTTATACTGCTGACGAATTACTTTTTTAATTTATTTTATACATTTATATAACACATATATATATATATATGGATTATCCATATATAGCATTACATATAATGGATGATATATGTATATACGTGGCTCATAAAGCAATAAGGAATATGCATGTGAATTTTTTATTTTTTTAAACAATACTTCAAGTAATTATATAACTGAAAAAAATATAT
>DVZL01002277.1:0-15725 GCA_018236625.1 Lasaia peninsularis
TTTGAAATAAACGTCATTCGAGTTTTGAATACGCACGAATATGTTTCATTGCTTTATTAAAATCGCGGATTTTGTTGATATTAATTTTGTTATGTTTTCGTAATCATTTTGTTACTGTTAGTTTTGATAAATTATTGGTTTAATTTAATCGTTTTTTGTTATTTGTTATTGTGTATTTGTGTATAATGGAATGGATGAATAATAATATAATTATTATTTATATTTCTATTCGTATTTTTCTACGGATACTTGCAGCAATTCCTTTACTAATAATTATTTATTAAATATTTTAAAAAATAAATACTTTTTCCTTTGACCGAAATGTTGGGAACTTCTGAACGTTTCTTTACATAATTTATACCTTCTCGTGACAGATAGTATAGGTAGATTAAATCAACAAATAAAACATTACTCACACTAACACTGTTGGGGCCTTGAATAAAAGAAAGTGGACATGTTCGGCACGTAAACTAAAGAAGGAAAGAAGTCCAGGATTTTTTTTGGCAACCCATTTCTAATATATTCTCTAATATACTAAATTTATTATAAAATAAGTTTTATGCTATTATCAGCTCGGTGAAAGTCGGTTTAGGTTCGGATCTTCTACTGAAAAAAGAAACAACAATGGCAGATGCATAAAAAAAGAATAAAAAGACACAAGAAAATAAGAAAAAAAAGATTTAAAAAGCTAATTATATATATATATATCAAAAAATTATATAAATATAATAAAAAATAAAACGAGTATATTCCTAATATGCGTCGCCTATAGACAACTTAACCGCTTCGGTTAAGTTTTGCGATGAGCAGTCTTTTATGTACCTTCCATATCAGCCTGCTACAATTGTAAACACTCAAACTTGCCATTGTCATATTATACATCCATACAGACATATCACGCCAAGTCACATGCGTGGTAGCAGAGAGTTCCAAGTGTCACGATCCCTACGTACTTGCCTAGCTTCCTCCACATTCATTACTCTCTTCATACATACACGCCGGTTTCGGAGACACGAACACAATACACGAACTATTCCAATCTAGTTTTTAAATTCCAAATTACATAGTATGGAACAAAGTCGCTTCCTGCTGTCTGTCCCTATGTATGATATTAGGTCTTCGAAACTACAACAAGTTTTAATGCGGTTTTTAAAGATATAGAGATTAAGAGGATGGATTATAAGCATGTAACATTCATTATATACCTACCAGTATGATACCGGGGCGAGTCGCTAGTATATTATATAATAGGATAGTACTGAGAGCCCTATAAATAACCTTTGTGGTCTAGTCAATGTCTGGCTTTGACGCACGAGGTCCTAGATTCGATTCCCGGATCAGTTTATCTAAAAACCACAACGTTGGCAGACATCTGTCCAATCGTGTAACCTAATATCGCCGGCTCATCGTGGGTACATATATGTATACCTCTCTTGACCCTTCGACGATATGGCATGACGATATTTTTTAAAGTTTATAAGCGACGCGTATTTCTTAACATTAGGAAATCTTATTTGCTTCTAACGCCTATAGTCGCTTTGAAGCTTGCTCTAGGCTACGATTATCAAAGAAAACCGGAACAAGTATTGACATAATAATAACGTTTTCAACAAATTACGAAGCCTTATGAAGATTATAAAAGAAAAGTGTTTCACTCCGGGATCAAACACCCAAGTAAAACACTCTCAATGACGAATGTTCCTTTTTGTTTCACAACAAAACGTGGCTTGTTGATTATTATTTAACAATGGCGGGATTATGGCGCTTTGTGAATAACGTTGGAAGTTTTTTTGAGGGTTTTGAAAAAGACTTTGAGAAATATTAAATGAAAATTGGTAAATAAATTTGACTGCTTCTGGTCGTGGGATTCGTGGCGCCACCGCCTAATTCCAAGGCTTGGGTTCAATTCCCGACGGCGGAAGGCATTTCTGTACTAAATATAGAAGTTTACCGATTTGGGGGTTTACTTAATTTATTCTGGTATTTAGATACCTAAGTCTTTCTTTATACTTGTATCGTTGATAATACCTACAAACATATAATTTGATTACTTGGAGTAAGATCAATATTATTATTGTATATCCTGACGTTACAAATAAATAGGATCCGTCAGCTTATTTGCCTACCATTCAGGACGAGTAGTGAAGCAGTCAGAAATATAACAATCCAAACACATAACCTTCCTCTTAGTAAAACTACGTATTAGTCCACTTAGAGGATGAAAACGAAAAATTTATCGTTTGTTCCTTTTTAACCCCAAGAAATCAGGTCCAGAACAAATATTTTGTAATAGTAATAATAATGTATATTATTCCTTAGGCGTTGAATCTTCTCTAGACGAAATTGTTACAAAATTATTACATTTTATTTTATTCGTTTCAGCGACATCTCTTAAAAACCTTTGAAACTAGTTTGCACAGCTGCAAGATACGATACTAACAATATAAATAGTTCCTAGTTTCTTCGTATTTGAATTTTATATATATTATAATAACAAGCTAAACTTTTATCAGCATATTATGCTACCATCTCAAACAGAAATATTGCTATATATTGAAGCTACTGTCTGTTACGAAGGATTTTGGTTAAATCGTTTTGGTTAAATCTTAAAGACTTAATCCATCCTTTCTCAGATTATAAATTCTGAAGAGTGTTTTTCTTTCCCTCACGCTTGCAACGGAACGATGCTCTGGTTTCTTTTTAGTGATGTATTGCTGAAGAGTTTTATAGTTTTTTTTTATCCCGATTCCTAAATGATTTTCTGCAAAACAGCTAAATAACTTATAAGACGTGGGTGAAACATTCAGCTTTATTATAAATCACGCCATCTATTACAAGACGAGTAACATCATAAGCTTTCAATTATATTATACTGTCTTGTAAAACTGAAAATTTAAGTTTTGACGGATATGAAAAAAAAACAATTATTGAATATCATGTATGTGAGTAAAACTAGCCAATTATGGTGACATTTTGCATAATTTTATTTTGTTTTTACCCGTGCTGGTCTTTTGTGTAAAATAGGCCACAAGCCTTCCTACCAGGCAGCTCATGAGAGGTTAACAAGGTCATTCCCAATAAGAACACTGATAGTAGAGTGCTGTGCAGCAACTCACCCGGGTAGGAATCCACCTCCCTACCTATTGCTGCCGCCATAATGACATTGTCGAATAACTACCGATCCAAAAGACAAAGCCTTGCACAAAAGGTCTGACCGTGTCTAAAGGCCACGATTGTATCTTACTATCAGGAGAGCCGTGCATTCATTGTCTTATCCGATAAAAAGTTTTAGAGCATAGATGCATGCATGCATTGCATGAGCATGAGACGAAGTTTTCATGGAGAAATTAGTGTATCGTGTATTCAGGTGCAATTTATAACGAGCCATGACTACTTCAAACTAAATGCAAATTAATTAAACTTGACTCATGACAGCTGCTTACGCTCATGGTAAATGTTAAAAAAAATATTTCTGCATTTAGTTAAGTTTGTAGGTATATATAAAAATATATATTATATAATAGTATATATTGCATACTAAAACTTTTGAACCGAACTTGACTAAATTGGACTAACAGGTAGCCTATAGCTTTTTATCCAATTTATTGAAAAAGTTTTAAGGGGATGAAGCCGAAATCTAAAATGTTTTAAATCGTTGATTAAATAAAGCTAATTTATGTACCTATGCGTAGTCTAATGTAATTTATTACAAAACACATGTAATTTTTCACCCAGTCAACTTAGTCAACAGGAATGGTCAATTAACCAATAAGACTTGAAACCCGAAATGTACAGAAACGTTTGAACGTATATTTCACATTAAACTGGCTAAATTATAAATAATAATCCTAAATGAAGTTGATTTTGTATACACACATCTGGAATTCCTCATAATGTTTTTCTTCACCGTAAAAGCACTTACAAAATGTACATAAATTAGAAAATTTCATTTATTCACTAGATTTGTTTTGCCCCATTGCCAATACCAGAACCAAAATTAGAAAATTCCGAAGCCCTAACCACAAGACCACTCTGGTTCTTTAAAACCTCTTATAATAATCGAAAAGAAAACCCGTAGTTTGTTAAATTTACATTATCACATTACACAGGAGACTTTGTTTTTAACAGTTTTAAAAAAGTTCAACCCTGATTGCCATAAATCACGGCAAATTTAAATCCAATGCCCTTATAATTTACCCAGAAAATGTGAAAATTAATCTAAACCCAACGCCTTTCGCATGAACAGCACAGCCTTCAATTTTTTATTGCTGTTTGGGTACATACGGAAAGCACTATTATATTTTTTACGTAGGAAAACTACAAATGTTGACTTGACTTCAATATTATCAGATCGGAGTTATTAAAAATTATTCGGAGTAGGAGCTATAATTTCTTGTTTCTTTATTCATAAATATTTTTATCTGGAAAACATTATTTAAATAAACGAATAAACAATTCCATTACATAAAATTAAATCTCAAAATTCATGATTGAACAAAAATGAGAATGGAACTAGAACCTTCTTTTTTTGAAGAAGATTAAAAATTGCAGGAAAAATATATTTCAAAAAAAATATCTTCACCCACGATTAACCGACCCATGACGTGGCAAGTCAATCCCGGGTTTCCTCACGATGTGGTCCTTCACCGTAAGAGCACTCATAAAACCTACTTACCCAAGATGAAAAAAAAACTCATTGGTACATGGCGGGTTTGAACCTGGACTACCGTAACTAGAAATAGAATATGAAGTATTGCTAAATCCTTCTAAACTGGAGAACTTCAAATTAAACCTACTTTGTGAGAGCGAGGTAGCCGGCCCTACGAGATGTTTATTATTGAGGACAGGTTGTTATTAAGAGTAGGTAATATCTCCAGATATTAATTGTTATAGATAATAACATGCTTATTGTTTATGAAATTAAAGATGGCCTAATGGTACGCGCTTCGGACTTCTATTTCGGTAGTCTAGCTTTGAACCCTGCCATGTATGTAGGTATATTTAACTTTCTAACTTAAGTATAGTTTTTTGGTTTATCATGTACAATTTGTCTGATTTTTGTCATCATATAAATAATACTATCCGAGCCTTGGTGTTCTCGTGGTTCGCTCTTTAGGCTTCCATTCCGATGGTCCAAGTTCAAATGTACCAATGAATTATTGTATTTATATACATTTTCCGAGTGCTCTGACAGTGAGGGGTTCGCATATTTGACTTCGACCTAATCTAGTATTGGGTCTAGTTTCTCTTCAGCATTGCCTCTGCAACAAGAGACCAGTATTTGGTGCCCTTGTCAAATCCCCTAGATTCGGTAGCCGACTTGATGTCACCTAATGTAAAAATCGGAATAATTTAGGACGAAGAGGTACCTAATTCTGTAGTATGACATTGAAATTCTCAAAGTTCTTAATAAGCTAATTTTAAAAGCTGTTTCTACGCAAATAGCACTAGTAATTAATCATGTTTTAGATGTAGTGACATTAATGTTTTTTACAACGTTTTGCCGCGAACGTTTTTATAAAAAGTCGCATTAATGTTTTTTTGCAATGTCTATGTTATTAACATTACTTAATGTTTTTTTATAACGTCTTTGCTGCGAACATTTCTTTTTCTCCTATTTACTCTACTCTTAATAGAATGGATGGGTTTGTTTGTAATGAAAAAAAACTAAAATGACATATGCACATGCACAATAAATGTTATTACCTACGTAAGATTTTTCACTACTGACTTGACCCAAAATAATGACAAGTCATTAAAAAGTCTAAAATAGTAATCAGCTAACTTTTTATCTCGATTTGTAAAATTTTTAAAATAATCTAAAAAAAGTAACAATAATATATTTATCTAACTATTATATACTGTTACTGTCTAACATTACATACATATACATATTACATTGAAGATATTTAAAAAATAAAGATATAGGTAGATGATTAAAACTGGCAACAGAACTCATTTATTTTTAGAATTTTTCTGTCGGTACCTTGGCCGCGATTCACGCCAAAACTACTGTTCCGATTGCGACAAAATTTGGTTACTTTTTGTCCTGTTTACTTAAAAAGTTTCTGTGAGAGAGAGGATAAAGCCAAAATACAAAATTATGGCGCTTTGCACACGACGGGGAGGGGCGGGTCGGTCAATTTCGCCGCGAACGATAGCACAAAGGAATCCTATATTAACAACGCAAACGGAGGGCAAAAAAACCGCGCCGCAGGTGCCTGGCGGGCACTGGCGGCGCGACATGACCGCGGTTGCCCGTTGTGGATCACACAAACCAGTTTATATGCATTAACGCAGACGGTCGGCGCCAGCGCGGGGCGGCCAGCTCAGTCCGCGCCACGCGCTTATAAAACAAACGTCCTGAACTGAATGCCTCCGCCCGTCGTGTCCTTTGTGTACTCGGCGAGGGCAGCAGCAGACATCGACGGCAGATGCGGTCTTTAATACTTCGCAGACAAAAACCCGGCCTGCCCCGTCGTGTGCAAAGCGCCTAACTAGGGTAAATTAACGTGTAGTCCAATTTTTTTTTTGTTTGATAGAACAATGATTACAAATTTAATTGTCCTTTTATTTTTTCTCCGAAGTTTTTAAGTTCTAAAATTACATATAAGTAAGTATAACAACTCTCACAATTACAATCATTAATTGAAAAGTGAAATCTACAGGAACTTCGCGTGTAAAAGTTATCATAAATTAACTTTGATGTAAGGAAACTTATGTAATCATAGGTTATGTTTATGTAATCCTGAGAAAAGAAAATACCTAAATAATAAAAACCTCAGATAAAATGTGGCTGTCGCTAGAGGCAAAGCTAAGGTTTAACAATTATGTGATCACAATGCTCTTATTTTACTGCCTAAGAAGTGTATTCTAGTTTTCTGCTGAACGACATTGATGCTATCAAAAATTTCTTACTTTACTGCCCTGAACTATGTGCTATTTTTCTGCTCGACTACAATTATGAACATAAACTTCTAATTTTACTGCCCTACAAGCCTATGTTATTTCTCTCCTCGAAGACAGTTATGTGTTTACAGACATCTTATTTTACTGACCGAGAAGTTTCTGTTATTTTTCTGCTCGAAAGAGATGGAAAATGGTGATAATGGCATAATAAGTAAAACTACCAGCTCTGCAGTCGCAAAGTGTAGTCCGGTTCTCCTGAAGACGCTTCGGTTGAGAAGCGAAACGTATGTTAAGAGTAAACTGTGTTTCTCACTTGATCGAGTCGCACTTATAACTAATAAAATATCTAGGAAAATAACACAAATTGATCAAACCCCAAAGTAAGTAAATGACATGCTTGTGTTATGGGTGTTAGACAACGATACTAATACATAGAAATACTTAAATAGATAATATAATATAACAGAATAAATTTAATAAGCAACCAGACCCAGAAATATAAACATCTATGTTCGTCATAAAAATGCCTGTCCTCGTCGGTAATACTGTCGGTCGTCGGTCGGTAACTGAGCCTCGAGGTCGGCCGGTAGCGTTAACGATACTATTTGGCGGTATTTGCAGAATAATTTGCAAATTTGATTTTGTTAAAATCGTCAAAGAAGTCACAGGTATAACTAGTATTTAATAATGGGCCAAACTGCGAAAAATAAATACAACAGCGACATACTCCGCTGGTGTTTATTCGTAAAAAACCCAATTAACTGGGTGTCGCCTACAATAAAATATTTTCACTCGTTTGCTGCGAAAATGTTCTGATTTTCATGTCCCAGTTAAAAAGATAACATCAATTTAATAAATACAGATAATGTAATATTTTGTTTCAATATATGTGTATTCCAATGATATTTTATTTTTAGATCAACCTTTATCATCTTTATTTCGTTCACTTTGTATTAATATGATTTGTTAAATTTTAAATTATATTTTATATATTTTCATGTCACCACATGACATTGTCGTGTTCCAACTTGAAGGATAGTCGGCAGACTTGCACAGGCCTTCAATCACTGTCCTGTGACCGGACAGTAGGAGCTGTGTGCTTTTTCGCTGTTTTTTCCCATAAAAAATATATTTTTTCTAAGATATTATGTTTCAAAATTTAATCAGCTTTTAATATCGCAAATTCAATTTGACTCCAAATTATAATCGAATATGTAATATTTTATTTCACATAAACCTTACAAGCGGTTCTTGTGACGCGTCTATATAATTCTTAAACTTACCACCGGATCGGGAACGATAACTCACTTAGAAGATCCGGCTAAAGAAAGTTAGCGAGGCTGAAGAACAGTAAAGCCAAAACAAGGGTCGTGTGTGAATGTATGAATATTAATTACCTTATAACTCAAAAATATTGGATGGAATTTAAGAGAGAAGTGTTGGAATCCGGATTGACAACAAGGTAACCCTATAATTGGTTATAAATAAATCTTAAATCAAATAGTAATAAGTTATATAAAAAGTGTCTTATGATCGAAGCTGTTCTGAACATAAAAATGCAGATTAATATAACATCCTTCGGGAAATAAAATAAGAAATATTTCTGATCTCACGTAATTATCGATCAAGCCGAAGCAGAGTTCTTACACGTGTGATCTGAGGCTTTATTTTTTATTGCCCGAGGTGTAGATATGTTTTTCGCCTCGTTGAAGTCAAAAAGTGACAGGAGAATAGTAACTATTTTTCGTCTGGAGGGTAGATAAGTAATTGTTTGTATAATTTTAAATGACATTTAACATTCATGAAAGTTGAAATCATCACAGATGACGTATTTCTGTTGCCACTGTAACAATAAATACTGAAAGAGGAATGAGATAAATATATACAGGTTGCTCCCATACCACAAACGTGATTTTTTTGCCGTTGTTACAAATAATGGTACGGAAAACTTCGAGCGCGAGTCCGACTCGAAATTGGGTCGCAATTGGTTTTTTTGTTTAATTATTTTGAGATTGTAACTCGTACTCATTGCATAATCACGACATGTTTATCATTTTTATATGTATTTTGAGTAGGTATTCAGGATAATTAATTTTATGAATGGTTTATAATCTATTGAGGTTGATTGAATAAACGGTTATTTGACATTGGTCTATTTTCATTAACATATAACATCTCCTTAAAACACAATATTTTTCAAATAAACAATCATTATTTATGGACCAAAACAATCTAATCGTAGTGTGTTATTCGGGGGTGGTATCAAGAGTCTCGTAAAACAGTGTGTTACTGAATGAATCTGAAGAAAAAAAGAGGTAAGTATGTAGGAATCTGCTTACACCGAAAGGGACTTGTCATAACCATAACGATGTATATGTACGTACTTTTAACCTAAACGAGTTTATCGGTCCTAGGGACCGATAAACTCGTTTATGGCGCATCTACCGTTATTAATCAATGTCGTATTTACATACGAGTTTATTTGAATTAATAAAATATAGCAAATGTTTCAGTAACTAACGAACTTTAAACAGTTTAATTTTACAATCACCCTAATGTGATTAACTTGATCTGTTAAATTCGAGAAATATGTACATATATTCAAGCTAGATCCCTTGTGTGGGAGGCAGAGAGAATCGAATGTCAAGGTTCACGATTTCTACATCCGAGACATACTAGCTTTGCTTCCTGCACAAGAAAAGAAAGACGTATTTTATAATTTTTAATGGAAAGTTTAATCATCACTTATTTTTAAGGTTTCGTACCCAGAGGGTAAAAATGAAACCTAATGAGACTCAGCTGTCCGTCTCTTTCTGTGTCTGTCTGTTTGTCACCTGGTTAAACCTCATAAAAGAAAGTTGAAATTTTCACAGATGATGTATTTCTGTTACTGCTATAAGAATAAATACTAAAACCAGAGCGAAATAAATATTTAAAGCACAGATTTTTTGCAATTTTTACAGAAGAAGGTACGGATCCCTTTGTCTCGAGTCCGTTACCCAATTGGTCGGTTTATTTTAATTTACAGCCAAAAGTGGATATATATCTTTATACTACATAGCTCTTTTTTCTCTAATCTTTACCAGTAAACCTAACTTCCTTAAAAAACTTAAAAAAATATAATCATAAAAAAATAACACAATTTTGCAATCTTCAATTAATGTGATTCGAATTGACAACTTCGGAATTTGAAGTCGTTCGAAACTGTAAGAAATCTTCGTATTCTCGGTAACGAGCAGCTATTCTGTCCCCGAACTGGTAGGCAGAGGTACTACACATGCACCTATGATTAGCCAACAATATAAGATCCCATGATGTGACAGGAGGCAAGTCTGTCGCCATATCGGCCACAAAGCCCGGGTTACCTTAAGATGTTTTCCTTCACCATAAAAGCACTTAGAAAATGTACTTAAGTTATAAAAACTCATTGTGACATGAACCTGGACTGTAGCAATGGAAGTCTGAAGTGGTACGCGCACTAGGCGTCCAAGGAACAAACATTTATGAGTTTAACAACTTGTGTACCAAAAAATGACCTTGGATCAACCAATAATAATCAACAGAAATAAAAACTTATTTTACATGAAATTGGAATTACTTTAATTAATTGACATTTGGACAAACCAGCATTTTTAGGGGTCCGTAAAAGTGAAAAACGGGCGATTAGCATACACGGGTAACCAATCGCGAGGCTCGAATTCGATTCCCGACGGAGAAGGCATTTGTGTGATGAACGTAGATATATTTCCGGGTCTTTTTTATGGGATAAGAAAGCGATCAAGCACACAGGTCTCCTGATGGCAAGAGACAACCGTGGCCTATAGCAAAGAGTAGAATAATATATACTAAAGACTATAAACACCATATCGTAGGTGCGTCGCTGGTCTGTGGCCGGGCTGCCTATGTGCAAATCCACCGGCTGTAATGCTGTCACTTGTATTAAGTTCACATTAAAACTTGTTACTTATTATCCACGATATATCGGTCATTTTTCTTCTCTTTTAAGTTTCAATTTTTAACTGTAAAAAGGTATATTTCTTCCGCTATTAATCCGTCTATTCTGAATGGATTTTAATGATCCTTGTTTTATGTGGTAGGTCATACTTAAGGGCAGGTCCCCTATTTTGTGGCCATTGATTACAAAAATACTTAAACAACATGATAATTAAATTAAAGTATATTTTTTGCAGTTTTTAAATTATGTATATGAAGACTTAATGAATAAAAAAAATTAAGGTACGGAACCATTTGTGCTTGTTAATCTGACTTGGCATATTTAAATAATAAGTTATCTAAATTTAATAGACCATCGTATGAAAAAAAACATAAAAACAAGCTAAAATGTGCTTGATTTGTCCTGTACAGAGGACATAACTTTTTTTTTAATTTAAATGAGTTTCTTTTAAGAGAAAAAAGCAGACTTCCATCTTAACCATTATAAAAATATCGGAGTGTAAGTTTGTCACACAATTATGTCTTCACTGCTGAAAAAATTGAGACGAAATTAAATAAATGCATAAATTATAACCAAGAGTGGGACATTTGAGCGCCTCATCGGTCGAGTGGTTAGCCTACACACCTAACGCCACCGATCATCTGCGAGACAGGGATGCTATTCCCGACGCGAGCAGGCATTTGTGATAGTACATAGGATATATCTGTATTTCAGGATCTGGGTGTTTTCTATGTAGGTATTCGATATTAAAAGCTGATTAAATTATGAAATGTAAGTATCTTATATATATACCGAGGCCTATAAACACCATAGTTGTCATAGGTGCGTAGCTGTCCTGCGATCAGGCTGTTAGACCTTATGCGCAACTCATTATAGCAACCTATACTGACCCAGATAACCTAAGCTCGCCTCTAACGAGGTGTTTAGGTAGCAGATAGTACATCCTACACAGAGGACCAACACAGGGAAGATTATTTGCGGAATACATAGTTTGTGTATTATATAGTTCTTGCAAAATTAATTATACCCACATATTCCACCACGTTATGGTGTCAATATATTTTAACAAATTGTTTATATTTATCACTAATGAATATTCTAAATTTAACCACTTCAGATACACTTGACACCACCTTCAGATAACACACGAGCTATTTGTTAGTGAAATCTGAACCTAGGTCGCCCGGGTACCTATATCCATTCACACTCGGACTGTATATCTGGTTTTTCAATATTTCATTTATCATTCTTTCAACATCACCGACCCATCGGAGCGTCTTTCTCATTTTCACACCGACACTTTCTTTCACTACCATTATTTAAATTAAATATCTTAATATTTGTAGTATGTGACTGATCTTAACTCACCCAGACTCAATGATGGTGTAAAAACTGATATTGATAGGGAAGCAGATGGTATATTCTACACAGGGTCTCTGCCAAACTATATCCTATAGAAAAGGGTGAAGTCACGGGTAACACTAGTATAGCATAAACACGTGAAGAATAAGATTGAACCAGTTAGAGAAACGGATCATGATTTTCGCGGTAAAGGTCGCATGCGCATGCGCAGCCCGCGGTATAAGTTCGGACGGCGCTTAAGCGCTCGGACGAATATTACTATTAATATTATAAATTCTTCAACAAAAACCTGTGTGAGTATTTAACTTTACTATTAAGCCACTCATTATTTACAAAAAAATATTGCTTCATAAAAATATTTGCGGAATATCTGTGTTCAATTTTTACAAAAATATATGATTATAAAAAAATATTCAGCTAGATTGTGGAGTGCAAATATTTTAATTAATCAAATTATGTTTTTATATTTATTAGTTACAAATATTTATTTATATTATAACAAGATATTTTACCATATTGTGCAAATATTTTATTCAATAAAATTAATTATTTACCGATTTACCGAAATTAATTATTTACAAAATTATCTAACCGATTTCGCTTTTAAGGCATCTCGAAGGTTTTTTTTTAATTTTCAATGATTATAATATATATCAATTTACATATTCGCTTCAGTGATCGAGCGTAGTCGGCTTCCGACTTTACGAACGAGGTCCCGGGTTTGATTTCCGGGCAGGGCAACTTGTTCTATTCAGTTTATTTATAACACATACCCTTGTCTGGAAATCGATTTGTTCTCCACGTGGTCTACGTCAAAAAAGGGATACGCGTGCTAAATTTTGTATGTTTAACTCTTAGTTTTCTCTAAAACAAATCAAATAAAATCTTATCCCACTCTGCATACAATAATTAAATAAAATTATTTTATTAATTGATATGCAAATTAAATTTTAAAAAATATAGCCTCGTTGCGCTGGTGGTACGTGCTTGGGCTTCCATTTCGGTATTCCAGGTTCCTCACGATGTTTTACGGTGAGGAAAAACATCGTGAAGAAACCCTGGATATGTGTTCGATATGGCAACGGACTTGCCACCTGTCTTCGTTGGCTAATCGTGGGTGTATCTGCTTGCCCTTTTGAGGATATTGGCATGACGTCATTTATTTATTTATTTAATATTTGAAAATCTAAAATTAACGCCAAATTCAACGTATTACTTTAAATCGTGGGCAAAGCGGCGGGCAAAAGCGAATATTGTGTATGAAATAGCAGTGTCTGAAATATAGTAATAATTTGAATTAGTTATTTTGAGTAACTAATATTAAGTATTCAATACATAGCCCGCCGGTTTACGCAAAAATTCTGGGAATCGATCTTGGACTAATGGGACGAAAATTCGAAGCGTTAACCACTAGACCACCAGGGGTTTTCTATTCCTAAGGGTATTGTGCTTAATTGTTTTTACGCTATGATCATTCAACTTTTGTGTTATATTAATTTTATCATAAGTGTGATAAAAATAACGAAAACATTTATTTTTATGTCAACATGTGATATAATTTTTTAGATATTTAGTTTGTTTTGTTTTAGATTAAGGTAAGCAACGCGTCATCACCATTTTTATTTTGAAAGAAAATTGTAATTGTCGTAATAATTGTAATTGTAATTAAGATTTGAAGGCAAAAAAAGATTGAAAAAGATGATTAATGACTGTAGGCGTTAGAAAGTATGTTTGCTTGTTCGCCTTTCAACTAGGTACATGAAAAATAAGGGTTTGTAATTCCTTTTAATATTATATGCAAAAGTGTGTATATATATTTTCCATTTTCAAGTCACTACGGCTAAACCTATCTTATTAATTTTAGCGTACACATAGTTTAGACTTTTGTGAAGCTCAAACAAACTATCTCTTGTTAAGGATAAATACTTATATACAAGACGATAATACTAATGATCTAAAGATAATTGTTTATATACAAAACGATCGGTATCGTCTTGTATATAAGCAATTATCCTTCAAGAAATACCGAAAAACAAATAAAATCTAAGTAATTACGTAATGAGTGAAATGCGGGGTTGCCGAGTTCAATACCTACTTAAAACAATTCCGAGTAGGTACATATATTTTAATTTCACGATATTTCAGAAACTATTTATCCAATTAATGTGCTGTAAATGGCAATTCATGTCCGTAAAATTATCTTAATGATGAAATAACTTATAATCGTAAGGATAATATGCTTATGTAATGATTACGTTCTCAAAATGCACATTTGTTTATTTTTTCCATATAAAATATACCTTATCGTTATTTACTTGTAGAATTTAGAGGTATTGTGTAGCGGACTTTTTAATGGATCTGTTAAAAACATATTATATGTTTGTGGTACATTGTATGCATGTATAATCAACCGAGGATTCAGCGCATGCATGAAAAGATTTTCAGTAGCGCTTTTTTCTACAAATGTTGATTAATCTGTCTGAAAACTAATTTATTTCAAAACAAATATATCGCTAGAGCAATCTCGGATAATGTAGCTTTACTATAAAGTTTAAGTAAAAAATTTTGAAATCGGTTTGGTAGTTTCGGAGATTACCCACTTTAAACATACAAATACACACACGCCTACCTATTTATAATATTAGTATGGGTAATATGACACATACTTGTCAAACTAGATTTTAGATTTCGACAAAAACAGCGTTCTGCAATAATCATAAACATTTTTTTATTTTTGTTTAACTGGCTTTTGTTCAATAAGTTGTTGGCCTTGTTTTATAATAATATCTTTACGAATTTAATTAAATATTGACGCTTATAAGGCAAAACTAACTAAGCAAAAAATAAAGTGAAAAATGAGAATAATATGGTTAATTATTCTTTTGAAACATATATATTATATTCTTATTACGAAAGATGAATAATGCAAACCTCACGTTGGAGTGCTTGGTTTAACTAGCCTATCTTCTAAACCGAATCAAGACAAGAGTGAGGACAACTGTTATAATGGTAGGAAAACCCTTCATTTATATTGCCTCTTAAAGAACTACTAATACTATTTTTCAGTGAAAATATTGTTTTTATAATAAAACTAGTTGTCCCGGGAAACTTTGTACCGCCCACCACTTGGGAGTATAAAAATAGATAACAACCTATTCTTAGATAGGTATATAAAGTTTAGTCAAAACCGGTTTATCCAATTCGGAAGAGTCGATCCCAGTTATAACAACTGTTGTGTCTATAGACTGATGTCTTCATCAGAAGTTCCTGTTTGTTTGCTATCGTCTGACATAAAAAGATTCGTAGAATCACATCCACGCTGTTTGCAAGTGCAATGTGATAATGAACTAACATTTTAGGGTAGGTCAAGAGATCAGGAAATGGTTTTATCGATAACTCAGCACGTGCACGACCCTAGTTGAAATTGATCACGTTTACCGATACATGTTCCTCATAGTCTCATCTGTATAAAATATAATATATATATATAAAAATGGCT
>DVZL01002278.1:0-15721 GCA_018236625.1 Lasaia peninsularis
GTGACGCCACTACAAGGTCGTGTCTTTGGAATAACTGTCAGTGTCATAGGGATCAAGGTTCGCCGAGCCGAATATAGATAATATGTTTTTTATGAATTTATTCGAAAAACAAGGTTGTTGAGATTGGATTTGTATGGTGACGGATTCATGAGACCTAAGGTCGTCGGCTAATTTTGAGTGCACAAATAAGTGCCTCTGTCTATTCCTTCGCATAATGATATTTTTTATAAAAAATACTCATAAGAAACCTACTCTAAATGGCGATGAATGGAATAATAAAGTAAATTTGAATAGGGGCTAAAAGCTCGTGGTAACGTGGAAGACTGGCTGGGTAAGGTAGAAGAAGCGATGTTTGCTTCGGTCAAGAGGTGCATGAAGTTCGCGCTCAAGGACTATGTGGAACGTCCTCGGGTTGACTGGGTTTCCTTACATCCCAACCAGGTACGAAAGTCGTATTTAGTAGCATCTGCTAATTTATATTTAAAAGTGTGTTTGTTCGTTTGTATTTTATTATAAGTATATCCAATAGACCGATGTTGTGTTTTTTTTTTGTTTATCTTTTTATCTACTCTTGTTATGTAAAGTTTATTTATTTATTTTATGAAATAAGACAGCGAACAAGCTCACGGGTTTCCTGATGGCAAAAAACAGCCGTGGCCTGTAGATACCGAATATGTTATAGGTGCGTCGCAGTCTTGTGGTCGGACTGTTAGACTTTATATGCAAGTCTATCGGGTAGCCGATAGCCTTGCCCTCCGATTTACTCTCCGACAATTTCGTTATTGTGGCAGGAATAGGTAAGGCGGTGGATTCCTCTCGGACGAGATGTTGCACATCATTCTACCACCAGTGGTGATATGCAAGCGGAGACCCATATAACTTATGCTCGCCTCTTACGACCTGCCTGGTAGGGAGGCAGATGGTGGCACATGAGACCGGGATCAATATGGTGAAGCGGTTTTCTTGTAATTTAAAACCATAATTAAACTATTTTAACTATTATTTATTATTATTTACTTAAACTATTTTATTTTTTAGGTCCCGTACCCAAACGATAAAAAACAAGGCCCTATTTCTAAGATTCGCTGTCCCTTGTCAGTTCGTATGTCCGTCTGTCTATGACCCGGCTGTTTTCCGTGAAAACCAATTAAAATTTTCACAGATTACGTATTTCTGTTATTGCTATATAAATAAATACTAAAAAACGGAATAAAATAAATATTTATTTCTCCCATACAACAAACTTGGTACTTGATACTTGATATTAATAACGCCAACAAAAAGACAGAATAATATTCACAGAATATTTATACATTATGTTATTATAAAAATAAATAATCAAATTAGAATAAAATAGATGTATGTATAAAGGTATAAAGGTTTAGTGGTATGGAGGCTTCCATAAACGTCATTTCACAAACGGTATATTTTCACCGTTTTTATAGATTACGATACGGAACCCTTCATGCGTGAGTCTTACTTGTTCCTGGCTTTTATTGTATGGCTCTGGTACAAAACACGAATTATTAAGTTTAACCCAACATACAATTGACGGTTTTGAACAAATTTAAATAAGACCTATCGGAAAATACCTTTCTCCTTGCTTTAATTTGACGCATACATACATACATACATTTATTTGACGCATCTATAAAAAATCCGAGCTAACACACTTAATTAAAAATATATACAGTAAAATTAAGAACCTTTTTTGAATTGCCGAAGTATATATCCAAGACTAAACAATTTCTGTCTTATTTTTTATTGTTAGAATACTTTAGCAATCTGATAACCAGGTAATACTCACGGTGTCCCAAATAATGTGGGCGAAAGGTGTCCACGAGATATTCGACTTGGAAGTGCCGCTGAGGGTGGACACTGGATTACTGGGCTACGAGAAGAAATGCATACGAGACCTGAATGATCTAGCTGCACTCACTCGCAAAGAGCTGAGTCCTCTGTTCCGGAAGGTGCTCTGCGCACTTATCACTGTGGATGTCCACGCGAGGGACACTATATCTCTGTTGGTGGACAAGCATGTGCAGAAAGCGTAATTATCCATACTTTATTAAGTGAGAGGTTGCTGATGCTTTTTTCTAACTTTTTTTGTAATACGATGGTTAAATAGCACGCGGGTCTCCTGATATTTAGAGACAATCTATTAAACATCACAGATGATCTTGGCGCGTAGCTTTCTGCGATGGCTGAAATTCTAAGCCATTTAGTTCGGAACACGACGATTGAGAAATATTGCCTGAGAAACAGGCAAGGAGGTGTAACAATCTGCACGAGCTGCTACACTGCACTCTACCACCTAGTTATCATACAAATATTGCAATACCGGTGACGTTTCATTTCATGAAGCGTGACGTCACAAGTTGCTCAAACATGGTCGTCCATTTTTCAATTCTAATAACTCACTGATTACAAGCTTCAAATTAATATGCAAAACTCATTTATACTAGTTTTTTTCTATTTTAACTATAAAAATTTAATGCAATGGTAATACAAAAGGTTTTATTTGTTCTAGTATTCAGCTCTTAGAAATCCCAGAAAATGTATTCGTGACGAAGTAGGAAAGCTTCTTGGCTCATGTATTGTGGTAGTGAATGTGAAAATGATGTTTGAATGTTTGTTCGACAGTGGTGACTTCGAATGGTTGAAGATGATCCGATATTACTGGGAGTCGGAGGTGGACAACTGCGTGGCGAGAATGTCCAGCGCCATGTACATATATGGGCACGAGTACCTCGGGGCTGGCGGTAGGTGTCACAATCATATCTATCCTATTATGTGCTAGGATAACTGCTAGCTGTATAGCCGCTGGAAGCTGCTAAACTTCCAGCGACTTTACCCACTCTTATTCCGATGTCTGAGGTTTATCGTGATGTTTTATGTAGCTTATAGTCTTCCTCAATAAGTATAATTAAATAATTAAAAAATCAATCTTTTCAACTTTATATTACTAGTACTAGCGAGAGACAATATATAGGTATGTGTATAAAATCTTAAATTACGATTTCAAAGTACTGAACCAACTTTGATCAAATTTCTCAAAGGTCTTTTATTTTGTGTATACTGTATAGTCAGTATGGAAAACAACACACACCCAACCCACAACGGGTTAATTTTTATTAAATGACTCCATCTACACGAGTTGGGTCATTGGACGTATTAGGATACCTAATTTATAAAAGATTTTTGTACCATCCCAATTGCTAAGACAAGCTACATAGTTCAAATCCAATAAAAAGTAAAAAAATAAAATAATTCTGAATACAGTAGGGCATATCTTATTACATGGGTTTGGTATAATATATTGTTAAAAATATCAGTAGGTAGTTCTAGTTAAATTATACATCTTAATATTTCAACTATGTAGTATGTATAATGTACTCGTATTACGCTGTAAAGAACTGAGACGAATTAAAAAACTAAATATAATAATTATAATAATTTCATGAGGCATGAAATATTTATATTACACATTTCATGAGGATTTCAAATTCGAATTTAGATCATAGTTATAAACTCATAACGTAGTTTGCGGTCTAGATAGCTGGCTCACAGACTAGAACACCAAAGTTTGAAGCACTGTGGTGTTTCATAGCACCAGTGCTCAACAAGTGAAGTATTGTACAATGCACATGCCTTCACATTCAGCATTATGCTGTTAACACACCAACGTGTTCGCATTCAACAACTAATATAACTGTAAGATGTCGTGAAAAAAGTAATGAAAACACTTTAAAAAACTTTAACATAGACTATAAGTACTACTACCTGTCATGAGAAGCTATAATTTTTGTAAGCAAACTTCTTTTACCAAGTAAATATTTTTACTGCGTGACAATAATGAACTGTCTATATTCAATCGAAATAAAAATATAGAAGGGTTTTATGAAAGTAATTACCTTTTTAATTTATTCTAATATTGTTTGGCAAGTATCGTTTTTGCTTGGTGGTACGGGAACGCGCCGATCCCAGGGAATGCAAACCTTCGATTTGCTATTTTGTTATACGTTTCATTGCTTTATTAAAATCGCGGATTTTGTTGTTTTATTAATTTTGTCATTTTTTTGTGATCACTTTGTTACTGTTGTTAATTTTGTTAAGTGTTGCCTTAATTTTATCGTTTTTTTAATTGTTATTGTGTATTTACGAATGGAATGGATGAATAATAATAATATCATTATTATTTCTATTTCTATTCGTATTTTCTACTGATGCTTGTAGCAATTCCTTTACTAATATTATTTAAAAAAAACTTTTTTCCTTTGACCCAAATGTTGGCAACTTCTGAACGTTTGTTACATAATTTAAACCTTCCTGACAGATAGCAGTATTAAAGCAGCTACCACTTTGCTTGACTGCTTTGCATCAGGCAGCCCACTCGCTCATAAAGTTATCTTATCAACAGCAAAAGTGACCTAAAAATTAAAAAAAATAATAATTATTATTATTATTATTATTAGAATTATTATTGTTATTATTATTAGAATTATTATTATTATTATTATTATTACAATTATTATTATTATATTAGATTTGAAAAATTGAAACATTATAAATTCATTTTTTAAAACAATCCTTGCACATTAGGCGTAACAGAGCGACCACAGGGACAGTGGCACACCTGAAAGTTCTAGCGTGCGTACACACCACGATTTTCTCTTACCTTCTGTTGAAGCCGTGTGCTTGATTGCTGTCTTATCTTATAAGAAAAAACAAGTACGTGAGACAAGGCATAAAATATGCGAAAAGCCATAAAATCTAATTTTATGCAGGTTCGCCTCAGCAAAGAAGTCGTCAGTGTGCAAACAGCATTAAGTTGATAAACCTACGGGTATACCTATATTAAGTTTAAATGAGTTGAGATTGAGTCTTGTATTCGTTGATGGAGTTCCTGAGCTTACTTGTTTTTTAATGATGTTATTATCTTTGTTATAAAAAAATAACCCTATCTAAATATACATATAATAAAACAAATGTATATAATTGTAACGAATTCTGTAAGTACATTGAAGATATTTAAAAAAGGTCTGGGTAATTAAAATGCGTTAGAACACATTTTCCGTTTTCTAGATTTGGTCAGTCTGTATCCCGGCCATAATTCACGTTTAAAAGTACTAAACCGATTTTAACGAAATTGGGCGAGCGAGTAGCTTGTGTGAGGTAGATTCTAGATTACTTTTTATCACGTTTACTTTAGAAAATTTCGTAAGATAAAGAGAAAATCTAATCTTGGCTATAATTCATGAATGCTTACACTGCATTAATTTTTGATGGGTAAAGCTGTGGTCAACAGCGAGTGTATTGTAAAAAAGTAATGGTCAGGTGTGTTGGTAATCACTCCGTTGACGGACCGCTGCTACCTGTGCCTAATGGGGGCGCTGCAGCTGGACCTGGGCGGAGCTCCGGCTGGTCCGGCGGGGACCGGCAAGACCGAGACCACCAAGGACCTCGCCAAGTCTCTCGCTATACAATGTGTCGTTTTCAATTGCTCTGAAGGTCAGTACTTAAGCAACTACGACCACGTCTCTTCACTCTACCAACTTAATGATTACAGAATGATACCAGGTTCCGTTTCGTGACTGTCTACACACTGGAAGTTTTAATAGTAGGTTTTATTTATTTTTTCCTCGTGTAGGTTCGGATCCATTTCTATTGAGCGGTTGATCTACCTATGTCATTTGTGTATATAATGTCTGCCTGGCAGCTTGTAAGAGGCAAACATAGATTAGATTGATTATTTACAACAAGGTCACTAGCAGCAACTTGCTCGGGTAGAAATCCCTCATCTTCTATATTTGCTACGATAGGGACAATGGCATTTTCCGGTCCGGAACGCGACCTCTCCGAACAAGCATCCAGTTCTCCTGAGTTAAGAGGCAACCGCCGCGTATAAATATCATGTGTGTTATTTTTTCATCGCTATCTCAACTGCTTATTCGCTGTCATTTTAAAAAATAGGTTTAGATTATAAAATGATGGGTCGATTCTTCTCCGGATTGGCGACGTCGGGTGCCTGGTGCTGCTTTGATGAGTTCAACCGCATCGACATCGAAGTTCTGTCTGTCATCGCGCAGCAACTGATTACCATCAGGAACGCCAAAGTTGCAAAACAATCGCGGTGAGTTATTTTTTATATATCTAAGCCTCAGAACTCGGTTTTAAGAATACGAGTATGATACAGTGTTCACCTACTGTACGATTCCATTTTAGACCACCATCTTACTTTACATCTCAGTGTCAGCTTTGTAACGGAAAATTACTACCAATGGTGAATTTGTTTACTGGTGGTAGAGTGCTGTGCAGCAACTCGCCCGGGTAGGGATCCACCGCCTTACCTATTCCTGCCGCCATCATGACATTGTCGTGTTCCGGTCCAGTTAGTAGGGTAGCCTGTAGACTTACACATAAGGTCTAACAGCCCGACCACAGGGCAGCGGCGCAACTACAACTCCTATTGTGTCTATAGGCCACGGTTTTCCTTATCATCAGGAATGCCTATTAGCTGTCTAATCCCATAAAAAATTTATTAATCTTAAATCTGGTCATCCAAATATTTTTGATCATCACACCTGTCCTCGTCGGGAATCGAACCCCTCTTGGTTGGTCGGTGGCGTTAATTGTGTACGTTAGCTTATTTGTCTTCCGTAGTCATAAGTTACGAAGCCTTAGTGGTCAAATAGTTTCACCTGAAATATGGTCACCTGATGGTAAGTAACCACTGCACGCGAACATTTGCAACTTCAGGGGCATTAAAGATGTAATACAAACAAAAAATTGAAATTGACAAAGTTTTTTTCTATTTTGCTTCATATTTCAAAAAGTACTGGTCCAATAGTTATAAAACTATTACGAGACCATATCTGAAGTATGATCTATTATCTAAAATATGAATTATGAAAATACATTGGTAATTGACAGAGTAATCGCGTAACAAACATGCCAACAAAACAAATAAAACATTCAGACAAATTGAGAACCTCCTTCTTTCCAAAGTAGGTTAAAAACGTTTGAATGTTATTATGCCAATAGTACAGCGAGTACAATGGATTAATAAGATAGTTTTAGCTCAAGGTTGAGATGTTATCCTAATTTCTAACGCCGCGCCGTCAACGCGTCTGAAAGCCACTGGTTAATATAATATTACCTTTAGGCTTGGAACAGATGAACGATTTTATTTTAATTTTTTAATTTAAAGGCAATACTAATTTAGAGAGCTTAGTGAATAGAGTATCTGATAACGTTAGTGTCAGATTGGCAAACTAACATATTCACATAAAATATAGTGTATAAATAAATAGTCTGAAGAGAAGTGTACTTTCCTTTCCTACTATCCATATTTTTTGTTTGAATTCTGATGAAAAGAAAAATGTTTTATTTTTATATATAGGTATTATATTATTATTTATTGTTATGTATAGGCATACTTATAATATATATTCTTTATAATATACAGCACATAATTATCGCAATAACCTTTAACTTTAAGCCTTTATCTATGAAAGTATTAGTATTAGTTTCAATGTAGTAAAACCATAAGTAAGTACTTTGGTACTTTTTGCACGAACCGTTGAAGATGATATTAACTTAATCATAAAGTATTAAGTTAACTTACAAAAGCTAAAGTAAAACTAGAACTTTACTATAACCATCATATCCTACAACGATAACACAAAGATACAATTATCAAAAGCAAAAAAATACTATCTGTTGCCTGCCACTTTTATATTTAATTGGGATAAACAGTAGCCTTTTTCTTTCTTCAAGGGAAATTAAATATTTTATAGGAGTTTTTATGTACTTTCACATTTATAATATAACGAGTAGTAGGGCTGCGAGATGTTTCACATTATATTATTTTCTGCGCTAATCACGATTCTTTGTCACATTTACGAAAATAAGCTTGGTCTGTCGTGTGTCTGTGCCTTAGTGCACTTACTCACCATGATTAGACATTATGTATGTGAGACACACACCAAATTGCTACACTCGCAGTTTAACGAACATGTTGCGTATAATGCCTCATTCTATCGCAGCCAGACGATCTGTGGCCACTTAAATGGACACTGTCGCGGCTTTTTGTTCACTTTAGACGTTCGTGTAGCATAAGCTTTATTATTTTATCCTTTATAAGAAAAAGTCTTATGAACGGACTGATTTGGAATATCCATTCGTACTATTCTTATAACTTTTTTTATAATGATAGTTAATATGTGCACTCTCTTGATGGTAAGAGACAACCTTTAACCTATGATCGTCTCTTACGAGCTGCCTGGTAGATAGATAGATGGTCTATACTACACAGGAAATCCGCATTATTGGGAAAATGTGAATGTCTGTTACAATTTTAAAGCTATACTGTTCACGATTTTTTTATCATATGGAGATGCTCGGATTTTAGTATATGTTTCTCAAATTTCATTCGTTTTACGTAGTCCGGCGGTTTGCAAAAACTTTAAAAAGCTGGCAAACCCTTTACTTACTGAGTCATTTTTTATCGCTAATAGCCTCAATCAATAAATTTTTAGGATATAACGAGAATACTTTTTAGCATTATTACTGTTTTACTAATTTATACAGAATAATTTTTGTTCAAATTATAATGTCGTCTAGGTAAATGTACCTATTGTTTATTTCTATCCACATTTAAAAATGTGCTAATCCAATCGCTATAAAATGTATACGACATTTCTTCTGGAGTTAGTTCACCAGATAAGAATCGTCAAAATCTATTTGGAATTAACGGAATGATTGCAAACAGTTAATCGCAAAGTGTTAATGACAAATTGGTGGTCTCCAGTGGTCGAAATAAGATGATTATGTAAAAAGCGAAATAAAGACATTATTGGTTGTGTTTGGTTAAATAACCAAACCCTTTTGCTACCAAGTTGAATAGAACCAGCAAAATTACACTGTCATGGGAAAATATTTAGTGTATAGCTTAGAAATAAAACCTTATTGGAATCTCTATGAGACTTTTAATTAGATGCATACTCGTATATTGCAATACGAGTATTAATAATTGTAACTGGAATTCCAGTAAATCCATAGTAACCTACTTTGGTGGGTTTCTGAAAATTATTAATTTGTTGTTACGTAAAACGTATTTTTAAAAATATTTTAAGAAATATCATGTGATTTATAAAAAAATATTACGTAAAATATCGATAAAAAAAAAACAGCCTGAAAACATATTCGTATATAGATACATATAACATATACATTTTAAATATTAACTGACAGATAGATTAAATAATCAAATTTACCTAAATATGTTTACTATTCAGGTTGAAAAGATAAAAAAATGACGCATTGGTCAAGAAATGAGTATCTGTAACCGATGGTACCTACTTTATTGCGTAAAATTTTCATCATTCAGTAAATAATGATGAAATATCTGACACTTTTTGTAGAGAAATAATGAAATATAATCATTTATTCGCATTATAAAACTCCATATAGCTCTGTTATAGTTTAACTCAAAGTTTCAAGGCAGTTTATAAAGCTTGATTTAAAAAATCTCTCTGGTTAGCTTTCATAAAAAGTAAAAGCTTTGTAAAAGGGTAAAAATTTTAAGGTTGGGTGACTTTAGTTTAGAAAAATAAGCTTGCCTACTAGTATAATAAGTTTGAGTTTGACCGCCTCGTTGGCCGAGTGGATAGCCTACTTGCCTACCAACCAACCACGAGGCTTGAGTTCGATTCCCGACGGGGACAGACATTTGTGTGATGAACATAGATGTTTGTATTTCCAGGTATGGGTTTTTATTAAATTTATTATGGTGTATACTTAATTATTTATATGTATTATTATCGTTGTCTAACACTTATAACACAATCATATAATTTGTTTACTTTGGGATTAGATCGATTTGTGTACATTATCAGAGAATATAATTTATTTATAACTTGTACTTGTATATGGTGGTATTGGCCACCTCGTTGGCCGAGTGGCTAGCGTACACGCCTAACCGCATCGTCTAACCTCGAGGTTTGGGTTCGATTCTCGACGGGGACAGCCATTTGTGAGATGAACATAGATGTCTGTATTTCCGGGTCTAGATGTTTATTAAATTTATTCTTGTATCAATTTAAGTATTTCTAAGTATTAGTGTCGTTATCTAACACCCATAAAACAAGCATTTAATTTGCTTACTTTGGGGTTAGGTCAATTTGTGTCATTTGTCCACTAATATTTATTAATTAATTAATTTTTTTTCTATGATTATTTGTTGGTGTTCAGAAATATATCTTTTGTCTTAGCCTAGAGATTGTTTTTTGCTGCAATTTATAGAAATCGGCTCATTTATTGGATACTGAAAGAATACTTTAATTAAGCAGAGATGTGCTATTATATCCGCGACTCGTGAGTCCAATAGACATACTAGAACATCCACGATTAGCCAAGGTACTAGGGCCATGACTGTGCCACCTGCAAGTTTATCGCCACTTCGGGCATATTCCAATCCCGGGAAATATGTAATACTTACTCAGCATAGTGTGCAAAATAATTAATAAAAGTTGCCCGACCTGGGAATTGAACCCGGGACCCTACGCTGCTAACGGTCGTAACAGGCGACAGCCTTTACACCACAGAGGCGATTACTATTTAACACACGTATTCGGCAAATAAATCATTTTTATTTCTTTTAATTTTATTTCAGGGCCAGCTTCTTATCTAGTGTATTTAGTTTTTACAGAGAGCGAGTGCCATCTGACCTCTACAACCTAGAAAAGAAACCAGGCCCAAGCCTAGATTTGATCGAATTCCTAAACACGAATCAGGATTTCTGAATGATGTTTTTCTCCACCTTGAGAGTACTCAAATATTAATGTAAGTACCTACTTTAGAAAAAATCTTCGGTATATAATGGGGCTTGAACCTGGACAGGATGGAAATCTGAAGCGCTACTACTAGACTACCAAAAATATATTAGAGTAAAAAGTTAATAAAATAAAAGTACCATGTAAAAATGATGTTTTATGTTTAAAATATTATATACAACTGTGTAGTGCCATCTGGTGGCGAATGACATTGATGAGCATATCATGCAAATCTTCTCCATGGAAAAATAAATATAAATACTAATTTTCATAATAATCGGTCCAGTAGTTTTCGAGTTCATCGATGTCATACAAACATTCATTTAGAACCTTGTAGTATTTTTAATTGTTGACTTAAACTTGTGCGTTAAATATTGCAACATTCACATGTGACATTTATATTCTACTGTTTTTTTTCGGACATTGTTAACTAGGTTCTGACATTCAAAAGATATATGCCATGTATACTTATTTTAAATAAAAATAATTAATAAAGAAGAAAGAAAGAACTTTTGATAAAATAAAGTTCGTAGTTTGCAATTTGTTTGTGTTTTATCAATAAAATTAATCTTGTGAGTAATGATTAATAGGTAAGAGAACTGCAATTAGATCAATCCTATAATTTATATGTTGTTGTTTGGTTGGGAAACGTCGTGTTCAATGCTCGGTAGTTAGATAGTGATGTATAACAGCATCGATTAACAATTACCTAGATTGAGCATAAAGTGAATGAAACTGGCCTGAGTGAACGCGACGTATTCGAAGCTAAAAGCGTGAAGTCTATAACTTACTATAATCTATTAATTTTAAGTTTTCTTTTCTAGTTAGTTATTGAAACGCGTTATTATTGGTTTTAAAGAAATATTTTTGGATATCTGTTATTGTTTTTGTTGTAGTACCACTACCTACTAGTATTAAGTTTACCCACGGGATAAAAACTAGCGTACATCTTTTTGCCAGGTCTCATCTGTCTGAAATGAAATAAAACGGAATATAATACATATACATTTTTGAATTATTCATATTATTAGGGTACTTACCAAAGATCACTATTTTATATAAACTATTAAGCTAACACGCTACGCCTTTCTGCGTTTGTGTAAATAAAAAAATAATTTCATAAACAGGTACATTTTTTTTCTGATAAAGTTTACGCAATATTACGATTTAGATTACGATTATAACACATAATTAAAATAAAAGATTATTCGAAGAATATAAAAAAAATAAGCACGTGTGTAGCTGTAGAAAATTTAAAAAAAAAGTTTTGATTTTTAGATTAATAAAAATGCATTTCAAAAGTATTTTTGTTGCCCTTTAAAATGTACTTACGAGGCCTTGTCAATTAATTTAAAACATATCGTAATCGAACCTGAATCTCGTGAACTTTAGTGGCTTAAGCGGGCACGCTAACCACTCGAATGCCGTCTTGAATTTGAAACAATTGCATTTGAATTTGTAAGTATGCTAATGTAGAGTCATTTGAAAGCTGTTATTTCCTCGGTGACATATAATCCAGTCGTATTTTATGATCTGTGGCGGTGATGTATTAGCATAAACGTCCTTTAGTAGAGCCGTCGGGCCTGGCGCCGCGTCTCGCCAATCACATTAGACTGAACACGGGAAATTACATACCTTGCTGAGATACCTGATAATAAATAACTATTTGCCACTTCTAGTTTACTACAGTATTGTCAAGAATACGGACACATTTTACTTTGGGAGTAAAAACCGTCAAAAAGTGTTCCACTTCATTTGAATTTGTGGAGTCGGTGTCCGAGTTTGACGTATATGGTCTAGCGTTCAATTCCTCAGCAGGGCAACTTGCTCTTGGAAGTTTTTTCAGTTAATCTGGAGTGGATTTGTGTCCAGTTTGGCGACGGACTTCCCACCTGTTGCCAGCTATTCATGAGACCATGATAAGGCCTTCACCAGACCAAATCATTAGAGAATAAACAACAACAGACATATAGACGACAAAAGTCGTTAAAAGTTTACTATCATCAAGTTCAATTAGGGTTTCGCAAACGTTCAGAATACTTTGTTACAATACTTTGTGTGTTTTTTTATGTACTTTTGTATGTATTTGTATATATACTATACCTAATAATCTAGATTGATGTCAATCTGTTAATAGTTATGTAAGTAATCGAACTTGGGTCCTCAAGATACAGGCTCGCCTAGTGTGAGGACCTCTGTTAAAATAAGTTTTGAGAAATGTCTCAGCGGTAACATAATATAAACATATATAATAATATTTCATGTGCTATTATTATGTTGTTGCTGTAAATAAATTATTTTCCATTTTTCGTTTTCATCTAAATATCTAAGTATTTATATTTTTTGTCTGTAAATAAATTATTAAATAGGCTTTTAAGGATTATTTATTGAATGGGGTAAAATTTGGAATAAAAGTTCACATAACTTCAAGCCGCTATTTTTCTTTAAGGAAAACTAAAATAAGTATTCCACGAACAAAATGTCAACATTATAAGTCAATTATTTTTATTACATTGTATTTAGTTTAAAAAGGTGAAATAGTTCATACAAAGAAACGGCTGGATTGTGAATCATATATCAGAAATGAGTCAGCCTTGTTTAACTTGCAATTTATATTTTATGACCGTACGAGTAATCTCCACCAGCTAACTAAAGTGCCTCATTGCAGACCAGCAAATAAATATCTTTTCAAAAACAATGCGTATCTCTGAACATATAACAAATACTTTAAATCCACGCTATAAAAAAGTTATAGAAAAATTACAGATTAAAACATAAATTACACTCTTAAAATAACTATTTTAAAATAAAAAAAATAATGAACGAAAAAAGCATCCAGAAAAAAAAATTTTGAATGTTTGATTTTAAATTTCGAAGTACTTTGACTCTCTTTTTCTTACTATGAAGATAAAAGTACTCTCATCTAGAGGTTCCATTGCCTAGACTGGCCGATCTCTCCTTCTGTGAATTTCGTGATGTTGACAGAGTTAAAAAAGTTAGTTTTGTGAGATAGCCTGCCCTATGAGTATGTGATAATGATATGAAATGTACTTATAATATTGGGACAGGTCTTTGTCAGTAATGTTGTCTCCACATAGAACATTTCATATGCGTGCCCATTAAACAAAGACAGGTATATTTTGAAGCGCATCTTGTAGATATTAACTCTATAATCGTTACTTTAGAGTTAGTAATCCAGTTGTCATTTTACATAGGGGAAGATTTTAGTAAGGATATTTTTTTCAAGGAAAGGGATCCAAAAAACTGTGCGATTCAATTTTAAGCATCATCATCTGTCTACACTAATAAAACTAAAATATTTAAGCTGCGTACCATTTATCGCAATCTAAATGAGCATAGCGACATCTATTGGTCGTCGGGAAACATCTTAGCAAAAAACTACGTTTTTTATATGGAGCTCCCATAATATTTACTTTATTCTATTATATACGTCTTGGTGACAGATAGATAGTTGGACGGATAGCGGAGTCTTAGTAATAGGTTCCTAGTTTTACCCGTTGGGTGTGGTACCCCAAAAACGTATGAGTTCTATATAGAGAGAGGAAGTAACTGTGCAGCTCAGAATATATGTGCTAGTACGCGCATACGCAGTGCATGATATGCCGTACTATTGACAGTTTCGTAGCAATTTGTAACTAACTTCAGAGTAATAAACTTATTTGATTTTTTTGTATGTTTTAATTGCTACATTTCTCAGATTTATGTTTATATACAGTCTATTTAAACTTTAAATATGTATGAATGAATCTTAAGAATAAAAATGGACACTTGAGCAAAAAAAAGCTAAAAAATGGTTTATTTTTTAAATATTTTTGCCTCATGTTTCATCAGTTTCGGAATATGCTTAAATAATAATAAACTTATAAATAGTTTAATGTACATATCGATTGCAGAGCTCGATGGTCTCGTGGTATTTAAATAAATACACCCAATGTATATCCTAATAGTTTGACTAATAAATAAAAATTCGGACTTACATGTCGGTAGTCCAGGTTCTAGCCCCTCCATATGGCTTTTAACTTAAGCACATTTTCTGAGTGCTCTTACGGTGAAGGAAAAAATCGTGAGGAAATCCGATATTTGTGCTCGATATGCATATGTAGTACCTACCTCCGCCTATCCTTTCGGGGATATGGGCGTGACAATATTCGATTACACATTTGCGATCCCACGACCACGCTGTCATTATCATTCGCCTTATTAAATCTATTCTGTCGACGTCTGATATAATCTGATTCGTATCGAGTGTTATTTGCAAAACCGCAATTGTAAAACGAGGTTGGCCAACATCTCATTGACAATATTATTGATAGTTGGTACGTCTGTTTTAAATTATGAAGCCATTACAGTTTCTATGGATATTATTATCGTTGGAGCTACCTTTTGGAGATTGTTGAAATTTGTTTCCGAATATTTAGAAACCTACATTTATCTAATATCGTCCTAATAGAGTCAGTTTGCACAGAACCTAAACATATACCCCAAAACCCTTTTTCGGGGATCTCTCTTGTTGTTGAAAACGTTGTGAAAATTTGTCGAGTACTTTCGAGATTTTCGCGAATATATCGGGGACTTTTTTTATAATATAGAGGTGGTCATTATTACAATAACATATTATATAACGCGTTATTCTTGCACAAACGATAACGAAATTATTGAATTCTTACTCATCCTGTTGTTGTTGTTGACTGTTGTTATTACGAATAAGAGTAAGAGAGATATTAAAAAAAATGTTGTCGCTTCTCTGACTACTATTTTATACCTTTTGCCAATTAATCGAGGACTCGAAACTCTTCAGAACCAGATTACTTAAACTTGAACACCGTCGGAGGGTTGCTAGTCTTTCGGTTTTCTATAGGATGCAC
>DVZL01002279.1:0-15720 GCA_018236625.1 Lasaia peninsularis
GTATGTTGCCATATCGGGCACAAATCTAATATGAGGAAATTTACAATTCCGATATATTTTTACAAATAGGTATGTTGCCATATCGGGCACAAATCTAATATGAGGAAATTTACAATTCCGATATATTTTTACAAATAGGTATGTTGTCATATCGGGCACAAATCCAATATGAGGCAACCATTTTTTTTAATAAATTTAAAAACTCATACAAGTTGCTATTACCCAGGAATAGGTCCCGGGTTTAATTTCATCCTCTTGCGTCAAAGTAGGACACCAAATAATATCGACCACAGCAGCGTTACATACATACGTGTCTTCACGCCAGGTACCTTGCGTGGTAGGCAGAGAGTATCGAGTGCCAAATGTAACGATCACTACATACCAGCATAGCTTCCTCCACATTCATCATTCTCTTCATGTACACACGCCGGTTGCGGAGACTCTTGACACCACTCTCGGATAATACGCTAGCTATTTGATCGTGGAATGTCAACCTTGGTCTCCCCGGAAACCTACATCTATCCACATTCGCATTGTATATCTGCTTTGTTAATTTTTCGTCTTTCATTCTTTCTACATGACCGAACCATCGGAGCAGCGGCGATCATACCTTATTCCCTCGTGGTAAAGGGAAAACAGCCATGCCATTCATTTTGACTGAGGTGTAAAGTTATTGAAGTTAGCGCGAGCAAACACTAGAGTTAGAAGCTTAGTTAATAAATGACGTTTAAAAACTCATATGTTGCAGTCTCGACAGTTGCTATTTTTTACATGACATGTTTTGATAGGAATACCTTTGTTTAGAACACGATATACCCTTCTATTTGAATTGAAAACTTCACAAAAATACCTCATTTCGTCAAAATCAGAATACGAAGTTACGCAGAAAACCCGCATAACTTCATCAGAATACATTTTTCGACCAAACAATGTAAAAACATGATATTAGAAGAACGCTTTGGGCACAATATTTTTATAATACTTGGAATTCATCCAACATTTCTATGTAAGATTGAATTTTGTTGAAGGTTACTATGTTTGCTACTAGCCTAGTGCCGATACCTTAATTAATTCTAAAAAAACGTAGAAAAATTATAGCAGAATGAAACCTATTGGAAAAGTAAGAGAATATAACAAAAACGAAATGAAAAATAAATACGCTCGATTCGATGTCGGGTAGTGGATGATTAAAAAATAATTCAAGATTTTTCCACTGTCCGTCTCTTTATTTGTCTGTATGTTTGAGTCCAGACTGTATCTCATGAACCGTGAAATCTTCACAGATGATGTATTTCTTTCGCCGCCATAACAACAAGTACCAAAATAGAGAATAGACTACAAACGACCCGACCTGACCAATAGATGTCGCTATTCGTATTTAGATCGCGGTAACGGCAACGAGATGTTGCTTGATATATTCTCAGAATAAATTTTCTTTGCTATTTTTATAAATAATGGATACGGTAATGAAAGCGCAAGTTCGTCTCGCACTTGGCCGTTTTTTTCGTAACGTAAACAAAATGCAAGATTGTATATCCATAGGAAATACCTTCGCCCACGGCCTATCAACAACTGCCGATATTAATTAGTATTTTATATAATCACCGACCGATTTTAATATTTAAATACAACCCGGCACAGTTAGGCAGTGAAAGTAGATGACACTAATACAGAACCAAGCCAATGGCGTAGGTTGAGTATTTATTACATAAGTTTTACATAAATATTACGTAATTAAGCGATAAATTTACATCCAAAAATAGGTGTAGGTTAGCGTTCATATAATTTTAAAGACCAAATATTAAAAAACATTAAGATCGATATTTTTTAATTGTATAATTTTAAACTTCTCATTTTAGCTTTTAGGTACGGAACCCTAAGTTCTATAACCAAAGGGTGAAACCGGACCCTATTACTAAGACTCCGATGCGAGTCTGTCTGTCAGTCACCAGGCTGTATCTCATGATCCGTGATAGTTAGACAATTTAAATTTTCAAAGATGGTGTACTTCTGTATTTTAATATTTGTAGATAAAAACAATTATTAAAATACAAAATAAAGGAACCATTTAAAGGGGCTCCCATACAACAGACGACCCGACCCGAACCGACTAATAGATGTCGCTATCTATATTTAGATTGCGGTAATAGCAACTAATAGTCGCTCGATATATACTCAGAATATCAGTTTTTTTTTTCATTGTTAATTTAAAATTATGGAATCCCATTCTTTACTACAAGGCCTCATCAACTGTTTACCAAAATACTAAAACCTCGACTAATGTGTAAAAAAATGGGTAAGTGGGACAAAAATAGCAAATCGAAATTAGAATAAGGGGAATTTTTAGACGAATCCTTAGCAATCTCATAATTAAGAAGAAATATGATGATTAGGAGACGGCGCGTATGCAAATACAAGAACCGTTATAAACATTACACTACCTGCCTACTTTTAACTGCGCCGTGGTCGAGTAAAATGTGAGAGTTATTGTAATCCACAAAATGTATAAAATAAATAAATATCGACTTCAAGAGAAATGATTATGGAAATGAAAACGAATATTCATCTTTAACTGTTTATGTTCGGAACTTTTAGACTTTAAAATATCAATTTGTAGAGCATCATGATCTCTGTGTGAATATTTTAATTTTAAACTCGTAATTCGTAGAAAACGTGAAATTCTAATCGCAGAAAAGTTTAGAAATATATTATAAAAAAAAGCTATGTCTATATAATAAAAATGGATCGCTAAATGTGTTGGTGAGCGCAAAACTCGAGAATGGCTGAACCGATTCCGCTAATTCTTTTTTTATTGTGGTATGGAGAGAGAAAAAATTAAAATTGACTAAAAAAGTCTAATAAATACACTACTATATTCCCATACAAAAGATTCGTAATAATACTTGAAAGTTAAATTGAACTTTAATACTATACCATAAAGTTTAAGTTTTAGTGAAGGGGTTCCGGAAAGCAAAACAAAATGACGTTAGTATCGTATAAATATAAAAGTCGTTTAGAAATCAAGTTAAATTTAAATGAGCAGTTTTTTCATTATTATTAGTTGTGAATTAAATTTTCACCCCTTAAGTGTGGGCGGCACGAAGTTCGCCAGGACTGCTAGTTTAAAATAAATAAATGATTACCGTGACGCCCATTCCCCAAAAGGATGGGCAGATATACATAATAAATGTACCGACTAAAAGCCGACGATATAAGGTCCGATGATGTGACAGGTGGCAAGTCCGTCGCCATATTGGACACAAATCCTGGGTTTCCTCACGATGTTTTCCTAAGAGCGCTCAGAAAATGCATTAAGTTAGGGAGCTCTTTTTTTACATGGTGGGGTTAATATTGTAGAGGTTGCATATAACATCATATGAAAACTCTACGGATTACACAAGTCGGAAAATAACGCGCGATTCTATTATTAAAGTATTAAAATAATAACAGAAAAACTTAAAATAAAGTATATAAATATGACGTAATGTCAAAGCAATAATAGAATAATTTGTATAAGAAAGTGATACGGAGTAATAACAAGTTTTGAAATAACTATATAAAACAAGAGTGTGTTTTATATAGTTATTTAAAAAGTGTCCCCGATTCCCGGTATGGCTTATACCAAAACGAAGTTGAGCTACGAAGACCAACTCCCCTTACAATATCAATAATATATGTTTCAAATTACTTGATATATTTGTCGCCCGTCGATCACTTAATCGGACCCATTATGATTCATGATAAATATTTTTTGACACATATTATCACAATGCACCAACTAATCCGCGATAAAAATGCACGACTAATGTGTTTGCACGAATAAAGATATTTTAGGGGTCCACACCCAAAGGATAAGACTGCTGTCGGTCTGTCTGTCTTTCTGTCACTAGTCTATATCTCAAGAACCGTGACAGCTAGATAGTTGAAATTTTCGTGCAGATTATGTATTACTACTGCCGCTTTAACAAATAGTAAAAAAGAATTTAAATATTTAAAGGGTACTCCCGTACAATAAACGTGATATTTTGCCGTATTTACGTATAATATTACGAAACCTTTCGAACGCGAGTCCAACTCATACTTGGCCAGTTTATTTTATTCGATAACCTCAGGGTCCTGCGGTGCTATTTTTGAATTATCAACATGTCGATAATTTTGGTTGGGGTTTTTAAGCCTAAGCTCTATCTGACAAGTGATAGTAACTAATCTATCTGTCACGAGAAGGTATAAATTATGTCAACAAACGTTCAGAAGTTGCCAACATTTTATTCACAAATTATTAGTAAAGGAATTGCTGCAAACATCCGTAGAAAAATACGAATAGAAATAATAATGATATTATTACTATTCATTCATTCCATTATTCTTAAATACACAATAACAAATATCAAAAACGAATAAAATTAAGGCAACAATTAATTAAATTAATAACAGTAACAAAGTGATAACGAAAAAATAACAAAATTAATAATAAAAACAAAATCCGCGATTTTAATAAAGCAATGAAACATATTTGTGCGTATTCAAAACTCGAATTACGTTCATTTAAAAATAGCGAAGGTTTGCATTCCCTGCGATCGGCGCGTCCCCGTACCACGAAGCAAAAACGATACTTGTCAAATAATTAGACTAAATTAAAAAGGTTATTACGTTCATATAACCTGTATATATTTCTATTTCGATTGAAATGTTCAGTTCATTATTGTCACGCAGTAAAAATATTTTCTTGTTAAAAGAAGTTTGTTTACAGAAATTATAGCTTCTTATGACGGGCAGTATAGTTTTGACATTCAAAAAATGTATAATATGTATACTTATTTTGAATAAAATAAAATAGGAAAAAACAAAAGAAAATAATGTGTATGATGTATACATGAGGCATAGGCTACATCAATATAATACAACAACAATAAAGTAACCCAAAACAAAATCTAATATATAAAATTTCCATAACACAATATAAGTTTCCGTACTCCTCCGAAACGGCTTGACCGATTTTTACTAAATTTTATATGCGTATTCAGTAGGTCTGAGAATAGGCCAACATCTATTTTTCAAGTGCGGACGGTACGAACTTCGCCGGGGCAGCTAGTAATAAATAAAAGTAAATCAAATAAAACCGACCAAGTGCGCGTCGGACTTCAGCTCGAAGGGTTCTGTACCATTATCTATAGAACGGTAAAGAAATCAAATTTGTTGTAAGGCACCCTTTATTAATAAAGCGGCAACATAAATTACTCACGAAAATTTCAATTTTCTAACTAAGTATAACGATTTATGAGATACAACCTGGTGACAGACAGACGGACAGCAAAGTCTTAGTAATAGGGTTCCATTTTTACTCTTTGGGTACCCTACTACCAATGAAGAACAATGGAGCAAACTGACATGATTTGATTTTGATGAATACTATGAACTCGTCAGTGCTGTGAATTTTCACGATATTTCAAATAAAAGACTAACTTTTTTAAAAATTCAGGGAGGTTGCACAGTTATAACATATTTTTATTTTTTTATATGAAGGTAAAGTAAAAAAAGTAAAGGTAAAGTATTTGTATAGTATTTACCCTTATAAAGAATTTACGAGTTTTGACAGCTACATTTTTTTTTGTTGTTGACTAATACATTTAGTAGGCTATTAAACACCTGATTAAGAAATACCTTTTAGAAGTGAGTTTAATTATTTTAAATTAATCATATCATAATATACTTATCGAAGCTAAATATAATCCATTGAATTTTTGGTAAAACAATAAACTAAGTAAAAAGAGAAAAAAACTTACTCGTCAGGTAAACTATAAATAATGCAATTTAGATGACTCAGTTGAACACCTTTAGGCATCCCAGTGGTGCCAGACGAATACAAAATAATAGCAGTGTCAGTTTGTCCAACTACATTCATTGGTTCAAATAGTTTCACATCAATTGGTCCAGTCGAAGGCTCGATAGTTACAAATTTTGGATATTTTTTGCAATCCCAGGAGTCATCCAAACTTATAAATTGTTCGATGCAATCAAAAGATTGTAGTACATCACTATATAAATTCCAAAACGCTTCCGATACAATGAAATATTTGGGTTTTACTAACGATAGTTTGTGTTGTATTAGATCTGTAATAAAAATAAAAATAAACTATTCCATTTTTTATAAAATAAGATAGTGAATAAGTATACGACTCTCTTATTAAGAAACAACGTTTGCCTAAAGACACCAAAGATGTCTATGTACTATTCTTGCCGTCATAAATGACAGCTGGAATCGATGAGGAAATGGATCCTTACCCGGAAAAGTTGCTGCACAGCATTATACCACCAGTAATTTAATAGTCCTGCAGTTTCATTTGCGGTCAGGTTTAATGATGTATCAGTGTAATGTAAAGTCCATTCGCTTAGATATGATCGCTCTTATACGCGCTGCCTCGGCACTTGTCAAAGGATGCCGCTGCTTAAACAAAGGGACCGTGCGTATAGTATGATCGCCACTATTGTGTGTACCGAGCCTATCTAAACGAATGGACTTTATCTAAATGTAACATGTCTTCGTCACAATTTTTCTAATCATTTAAGAGTAGTTCACTAACAAACAAATATACATATTATATAAGTGCTAGCTGTGCCAGAGACATCGTTCACATTTTAGTGACGGTCTGTCAATAATTTCGCGGACAGTTCTGTCTATAATTAAACATCTTACCTTATAAAATCAATGAGCCAGTTAAGATGGATGATGTTAAAAAGGATCCTAAATATTCTGAGTTTTAGGTTATAAACGTTTTTATGATCATTTATAGTTAGAGTTGTTACCTCGGCAATTCTTGAACTATATTTTAAGCAAAAAATGGAACACTGTAAGCTAAGTTCTATTGAACAAAAAAACAATAAACTAAATCAAGATTACACGTTTTTAAGGGCTTTAAACATAAATAGTATTAGCCTTCGTTAGGAGATAATAGTTACTTACACCTTCCATTTTCGAGTTCGTGCGGTGTGTAGACCGCCCCCGTGCAGATCACCCCCAGAGCTATTGTCATTACACGATTACATTTTTCATGACCCAACGCAACAACATCTCCCTTTTTGATTCCTAATTTATTCAAAGAAACTGCTATATGAATCGATTGCTGCAAAAATTCTTGATAAGTAGTTCTTTCTTTTGTCTGGTAGTTTTCCTATAAGAGAATGGTAAAGAGTATTTATTTTAAGTTATTTTTTCCACCCTATTGGTATTATTTAAACTATCGGGAGAAAAAAGTAACCTATCTCAGGGAAAGTCAGTAAAACATATTCTTTATCCCATTATTTAATTTATAACACAATTCGCGCGTTGAAAGTTGATCTTTAGTTTTAGAGGTGAGAGGTTATTTTCTGATAACTCACTTCAATAAAAAAATACCGTTATTTTAAATATGTTAACGCAGTTGAAATACTCGTGGTAAAAATATCGTGTAACCAACTTAGGGCCATGAAATATAATAATAATAAAATAATAAATATTACTGGACAAATTACACAAATTGATATAATCCCAAAGTAAGCAAATCAAATACTTGTGTTATGGGTGTTAGACAACAAATACCTGTGTTCGTCACACAAACGTTTGTCCCCGTCGGGAATCTAACCCGGGCCTCGCGGTTGGTCGATGTGGTCAGGCGTGTACGCTAGCCAACGAGGTGGTCATTTTACACAGATTGTCAACTGATCTAACCTCGAGTAAGTAATAAGTATCAAAAATATAGATATGATTTGTTATTTACTAAAATTAATGTATAGAAATACTTAAATATGTACTAGAATACATTAAATAAACACCCAGACTTGAAAATACAAACATTTATATTTCACAAACGCCTGCCTCTTCGGGGAATAATATACACATCTCTGTAAAATTAATGAAGAAATAACATTTTGTCTGACTTATGGACAAATTATATTAATGCTATGACTTACTCAAAATATAAATGAAAAGATTACAAGAGTTGGTAGATTTTACTCATGACAATATTAGGTAAATTTACGATACTTAATTAGTTTAATAACTACCACTGCACTCAATTAATGTGTTTTGAATCACTTTTGGTAAAACAATAAACTAAGTAAAAATCGAAAAAATTACTCGACATACTTAACATATATAAAGCAAAAGTAATTGCCTGATATATCAGAGCATAGGACAAATTCTTTGGGCTAGACTTTATTTTTTCAACAACTTATTTTATATATTTGAATGACTTTTTCCCAAGTAAATGAAAGCTCAATGAACGACAAAAGCTGTGTTAACAAGTTATTTGTAGTAACGATAAAATTACTTAAATTTGATTTAATATGATATACATACCAGAGCGATCTGGTCGTTTACTTTCTGAAGTCTTTCCACCATATATTTCCCTAAATTTAAATGTTGTGGAGGGTTCAACTCTCGTTCCCCGCGTATGTAGAGTTCATTGTTAATCATTTTGGAGGCAAGACCGAAGACTTGACCGAACCGACCGTCTAGATCGAAGAATCTTTTAGATACTAACAACAAAAGTAATAGCCAAATGCTTATCAAATTTCGTGTCAAATAATCATACACAAAATTATCTTTTGGGTTCAGTTCCAATATAGATGGAAAACTTTTATATGTCTGTATTTGGGATCTCGACAAAATCGAAGAAAGTGATACTGGTGCGTTGTCAATGAAACGACATAGTACTTATTACCTTAGTATTTTTATGTTTCCTCTGTCTGTCTGTCTATCTGTATGTCACCAGGCTGTATCACATAATCTTTATGTGAGCATGCTAGCTGCATAACTAGACTGCTAACATACATTCATATTTAGATTGCTATAAGGTAACGAGAAGTATCTTCACGCCTATTATCCCGGAAAGGGTATGCTAAAAGGTATGCTAGTATGTCCACGAATCGTAAGTCCAGTAGATATACTAGAACACCCACGATTAGCCAAGGTACTAGGGCCCATAATGTGATAGGTGGCAAGCCTATCGCCACTTCGGACATGTTCCAATCCTGGGAAATGTAATGCTTACTCAGAATAATCTGAAAAACATTTAAGAAAAGTTGCCCGACCTGCCGTTACACCACAGAGGGGCTGGTTAGCTGATATAAGTAGTAAACGTAAAATACTTGTTCGAACCTGAACGTTCGTTTGAAATAACTATACGACCGGCCAAGTGCAAGTAACTGGGTTACTATCAACATGACCACTGGTGGTAGAGTGCTGTGCAGCAACTCGACCGGGTAGGGATCCACCGCCTTACCTATTCCTGCCGCTGTAATGACATTGTCGTGTTCCGGTCCGGAGGGTAAAAAAAAGTGCGTTTAGGAATCGCGTATGAAAGGTTCCGTATCATGATTTATAAAAACAGCAAAAATATCACCCTTTTTTATGTGAACCCCATTTAAATATTAAATTTATTCTGTTTTTAATATGTGTTGATATAACAGCTACAAAAATACATCTGTGCAATGTGGACCACCTAGCTATCATGGTTAACGAGAAACAGCCTATTGACAGACAGACGAGTCTTAATAATAGAATACTCGTTTTTACCGTTTTCGTACCCTAAAAAACAAGTAGATATACGTACAAGGTGTACTCCTATTATCACTGGCTATTGTGTATCTTGGTGTAGGCAATGAGCGTAAAATGTGGGGCGACGCAGCTGACTTACCTTTCGCTAGATCGATACCCAATACGCACCGCGCTCTGAATGTCGGTGTGACTGGTGAAACATCTCAAATAAAACGTCTTTGGTCGAAAAACCGATTGTCTTTGGTATCGCTAGTGATGTGACGGAGCGTATCAGTTTTTCTCATCTCAAAACTCCGTTATAACGGAGTAAATACAATGTCTCAATTATGTGGACATTGTGTTCGGCCTTTTGAATACGTTTTGTAATAGTTTTAGACGTTGAGTGGTTTTTTAATGAAATTTAAATTGTATGGGTAATATTTTATTCGGTTTACAATATAGTTAATATAAATTATTATTAATTGTACATATAAAAATCTACTGATACGATGTTGTAGTCGCACAGTTTTATTATGTATGTTACGTAGATATAAGAACAGATTATACAATAACAGAAGAATTTTAATCCGGTGACTATGACAGAAGTATCCATAGTATCAGTTCCTCTTTCGAATTTACGTTATTTAATTCTGTTAATGCTCCTACTTCCAATATTGTTTCCTCAACAGAATGTTCAAAATTTCAACTTTGATAACATTATCTCCTTTGCACGTATTTATAACATGAAATTAAACTAGAAAACATTTATCTAAATCCAGTTTTACTACAACTATCATTAATGTACATTATTTTATGTATTACCAATAGTATTTGTTTTTTTTTCTTTAGGGAAGGCAATTATCTTAACCAATACAGCCTTTAGACATAGACATAGACATAGATAACGTTTATTCCCAGATAGTTACATCGATTCAATAATTGTACAAAAAAAAATTAATAACCTTACATTTAACTAAATTATCAACTAAATTAACTTATATAACTGGGAAAAGGATCGCTGACTCAGCATAGATATTGCAGTAGAAACTGCAACGCTGGTTTTCAGTCAGCGCCTCAAGATGAGAGGAGTAGGGCTTTGTACCTTACATATCTAATTAAAATTAAAAACGTTTATATGATAAAAAAAAACAAAAATATATGATAAAAAATGTATTATAATTATTAACATAAAAAGCACTTAAAAGAAAAAACGTGGAATAAATAAAAACACATAATTTAATTTAGCCATCAAAGAATTATCGTGTTCAAGTAATACATAAAGTAATAAATACTCACTACTAACATTATATTATAAACGCGAAAGTTTGCAAGTAAGGATGGATGTATGTATGGTAAATAGATTAACACATAGGCTAGGTACTTTTTAACCAACTTCATTAAAAAAGAGGATATTATGTTTTTACGTAATAGGCATATAAAAGTATATAATATTATTACAACTAATTAAGTGGGCGGAAACTAGCATTAAACATACGTTTTGTTGTACGATCTGTAATGGGGTAAGATAGCAAAACCACCATACGATGCACTTGATGATAAGAGATAACTGTGGCCTAAGGATACACATTTATACCGAATATACATGTCAAATAAACTTTTTTTAATACGTAACATGAAAGCTAAGAACATAAAATCATACGTAATGCCTCGCATGTGTGAACGCGCGGTAATAAAACGTTTATGTCGTGTCGTTGCTGAAGTGAGAATCTATGTTGTTTTAGTTTTCGTATACCACGTCATTCAAGTTCCGTTATAGCTGGGTACCGAACATGTTGTCTCAATTAGTATAGATTGCTAGTGTTGTAATGTTCTACTTGCACTATAGCACAATAGCGTATATATCCTGAAGCCAAAAAGGTGTGGCGTGAAGTGATTTCCTTTTATTATTAAACTTTTATGTTTTTTTATTTTCTTTTTTTGTACTATTCTTTTGTGTTGTTTGTAGTGATTGTTTATGGTAATCAAATTTTCATTTTTATCAAATAGCTTAAGCCATAACACGCAGCTCAATGTAATATTGATGGTGTGAAATTGAGTCTTTCCGTTAATTAATTGGACAAAATGCTACTATTAATCACGTAAGCATATTTAAAGTAAAAGCGTTTTTAAAAAAAAACTACCGAATTTAAGTTAGTAACTTCAAAGTGTTTTTGTATTTTTTTCAACTTTTCTAATATACACATTACACACCATATTTATTGTTGGTACATTAAATAAACAATGATATATGAGAGAAATCAAAATGTGACAGTCTTATCGAGTGGCTTATTACCGATATTAGATATTGACAACAATGTTACTACTGATTGTCCAATGTCAAGTTACATCTGAACATAATACCGAAGGTTGGCCGACGAAAATTGGCAATAGATTTTAACCTTTCCATTTGTTTTAAATAAATCATAAAGACAAATGAGTATCGTACCGTTAAACAAACGTGTTTTTGCAGATAATGGTACGGAACCCCCGTACCATTAACTGCAAAAACACGTTTGTTATATGGGAACTCTAAAAACCTATAAATTTTATTTTTGTGTAGTTATAGCGGTGACAAAAATACATTATTGGTAAAAATTTCAACTTTCCATCTATCATTTATGAGATTCAGACAGACGGACAGCGCAGTCTTAGTAATAGAGTATCTCTAAATTAAAATTATTCCATATATTTTAATATATCTCTCTCTCTTTTATCCCATAAAAAAAATTCATGGTTTATCGTTTGGGTATGGCACCCTCATACAGATTAAAAACTGTAAATATAAGAAAGAAAACGCTACGTTCCTAACATAATTGCTTCTTTAAAGTTAGCTTAATCTCAAGAAAGAGCGATACTTATTTCACAATTATCTTAATTGTCACCAAAAGCTCGACTTAATAGTCCCCGCCTACCCAATAGAAAGTTATTTAGGTAAGAAAGTGAAAGTCTAATGAATAAGTATCTAGATTATATTCTACCTACTCATTGTTTATGACCAAATAGTAAGTATGTTTTTATATCATAGAAGGGAAACAAACGAATGCATCTCCCGTCTGTAAAAATAATAACCTAAAGGTGCGTTGCCAGCCTGAATCTTTCTTATTACAATGCAATTAATTACAACTTTTGGTTTCTACTCGGCGTGTTGCCCATTAATTAATTTTTTTTGTTATAAATTTTTACCCTAATAAAATTTACCTTTTTGCTCGTATTGTAATACAAAAATACAGACAAATATGTTTATCACATTTAAAATGTCTGGCACTATCGGCAATCGAACCCGTACCGCATCAACATTCAGTGGCGTTGCTCCCTACCAACAAGCTAGTCAAAAAGTTTATTAAATTACAAATTGTCATACAAATTCGTAACTTGTATTAGACTTTTAGATATTTTGGAGAAATGCGTTACAAATTCGAGAAACCTAAAACTACTAGATACATTAACATCCCGCATTGCATGACTGACTCTCATTTTCTTCTTAAAACCTAGAGCTAACAAAAAAGCCATTTCAGCGTCCATTGCGTAATATCCGTGGTTAGAATCAATCTCTGTTAAGTGTTGCGGAGAAATCTAGCTGCAACACTAATAGTCACGCAAGCTATAAAATGAACGTTGAAAGTTCATTTGTTCATATAGGAATATAGATAAATTACTAAACTATATTTGCTACCATAAAACTAAAGCTAACATCTGGAAGTGACACTGCTAACAACGACCTGTAAGCAATTTCGTTTTTATAGGGCCGGCTATCTCACTCTCACAAAGTCGGCTAGTTTTCGAACTCCAGCAAACTGATAAAAAGAGACGTTGACCAGAGAAAGAGCTAGTCATACTACATATTTGGGACAGGTCGTCGATAGGAGTGCCTTTGGCTTCATGGGCTACGTAATATTTGCAACTAGCTGTGCCCGCGACTTCGTTCGCGTGTTTATTTAATTTATTTTATATATTTCTAAAATAAAATTGTAAAATGAAAGTAGCCTAAGCTATTTCTTTTTACATCAGCTGTCTGCCCATGAAAGTCCGTCCCGTCAAAATCCGTTTTAAAGATTACCGGGTAGAAACGGACAGACAAGCAGACAGACAGACGGACATACAGACGGACGCATGCATGGTCGGACGAACGGACGCATTTAGTAAAAAGCGGTTATTATTATTATTATTATTTTATTTATTTTTATTATTATGTATAGATGAACTAACTATGCGACAATGAACAGTTTATAAAATGTTTTTCAATTAGACCCCTGCCGTTTCGGTGATATCAACGTGATGATATATTTTTTTCAACTAAATCTTAAAAACGGTTCTCGCGACGCGTCTACATAACTCCAAAATTTATCATCGGATCGGAACGCGGAGACTAACTGATAAGATCCGGCAAAAAGAACTCAGTGGACTTGTAGTTTTTCTCATTTTTTAATAAATTAGCGTTACATTATAATAATTACAATATAAGAGTATGAGGAGCAATTAATCTAAAGCATTTTATCATCATATTCTTTTAAAATTATTTATTGGTAGATCTTTCAAATGATCGGGGGATGTATAGTTTTAACTCCAATTCCCACATCAAGATTTACGATTACTATTAAAGCAGTAAAACTCTACATGGCCACAGAATAGTTATTGATTATCCGGCACATGACTAATTCTATTACTTTTGTTGGTAAATAATTGTAGGCAGCAAGCGACTATGAACAAGAAACAGTCGGTCGTTGGAACAGGCGAAGTTTTGCTTCGGTCATGCTTCGTTTCCACGTTTCCGAACAAACAACCAGATAAATCAGTTACTAGTTACTGACAAAATGGCCACTTTCACGTCTGTGTGAAAGGTCTATACAATAAAGAAATTGTGGAAGCGAGTTATACATCAATAAATCGGTTATCAGAATTGAATACAAACTCCGAATGACAGAATTACCAAAATATTTAAAACTTTTTCAACATCAATTATTTACTTTTAAATTATATTATATTAATTTATTTAAATGTGTAACACTATTTTATTAATAAAAAACGTTGTTCCTTTACCAATAACCTATACCCAATAAAACATTCTTTGATTTCATTGTCTTGTCTGGGAAAAATAACATCTTTTTTGTTCACATTTGAAAAAGTGCTAAGCTAAATCATTAAAATTTTAATGGAACTACTACCCGTGAACACCACGGAGATTGGCGAACAAATCACATTATAAAAAAACATGCAGACGAATCAAAGACCTTTTTAAAATCTGTTAATAAAAAAACATCTTGGAAAAATAACTAGCATAGTATTATTTTCTTCCAGCGAAATTTATCCAAGCCAATGACGAAGATAGTCATTTTCATTAAAGTTGAGTACACTCGTAACGTGGACCTTTATTACTACTCCAAAGCTCATAATCCTAGATTTTACGCACGCGTGCTTCCTACAAAAACATTACCGCACTTGTACGATATATATATTTTTTATTTCAATATGAACAAAACTTTTATACGACTCAACTATATTTAGTTGATAAAAAGTTTTTTACTATATAAATAAATCTGATCATTTAATTTTGTTAAAATGCAACTTATTAATATTTTTTTTATGACTTAGAATATATTTATTTTTTAAGATCGGCTGCTTGACGATAGTTCTCTGCTATGTGAAAAAAAACTACACGCCATCTTTTGTAAATATTACTTAAATGCGACGTGGTTGATTGAGTTTTGGCGCGAGAGAGTTAGACGCAGTTTTTTCATTATCGTTGAATTTAGTGTGCATTTCAATTATAATAAGTTAATTTTGATGACGCTTTCTATAATTTTGTTCCGTTAAGGTGCACAAAAGAAGAACTCGTGAAAAATAGAGTATTTTGTATCTTATGGATGCCGCGATATCTCACTCGATGAGGTTAGGTAAGGACGCCACCGCTTTACCAAGAACTGACATGACTGATTTGATTAATTTGAATCATTTAAGTCTGATTTTATAACTTGATGCAAATTGAAATAACTAAACTCGACCAATGGTAGTTGCTTACGCCTATCCTAAAAATAAAAGGAAGTTATTTCAAGAAATTATTTAAAAATGTATTATTTTGCTCGAAAGTGAGTTTTTTTATGATATTGGAAGGCAAACAAGCAGACGGATTTTCTGATGGTAAGAAATACACGTCGCTTATAGACACCAAAGGTGGAAATGGTGCGTTGCCAACCTGAGGCTGGGATGGT
>DVZL01002280.1:0-15717 GCA_018236625.1 Lasaia peninsularis
CACGAGAATAATTAGACAATACGAAACACGCCATTTGACAGTGAATATACGAAAATTCGGGCTCGGAGTTCGTATCTCTTAACTGTCAAAAATATACACAATAGCCCCGCTGGTGTGATTCCCAAGGAGGGCAAATTGTTCTATAAGGTTTTTCAATTAACGGAACAATATCGCAATTGTCACGGCTATATGCTCGAAAGTGTAGTAGTAGAAGTGTAGTGTGACAGAGGTACATATTCATCCACGATTAGTCGACGCGTCCGTCACCGTATCGGGCACAAATCCGGGATTTCTTCACGATGTTTTCCTTCATCGTAAGAGCACTTGGAAAATGTAATTTAGTTAGAAAAACTTATTGGTACATGACGAGGTTTCAAACCTAAATTACCAAAATGGAAGTCCGTAACACGTACCACTAGGCCGCCGAGGCTCTACATTATAGAGTTGTACATAAGTAACTGTATGGTAAATTAGCCGAGCAACGTGATTGAAAACCGTCGAGGAAGTTGATTATGCACTTGACCGTATTTTTTGTTCGTCTGAGTCACAGTGGAGAATGCATGTCAAATTGACGTCGGAAGAGTTGGCCGACTGTACAAACCTATGTTTACTATAGTTGTATAGTCGGCCTCAAAAGCATTAACCTTTTTATTAATTAATTTCGGGATTTCATCAAACAATGATACGTCGATCCCACAAAAGCATTAATACTTACCTAGTAAAGCCTCGTGGGTAAAATAATCAGTTCTTATGAACATTTTCCCCGGAAGGTCGACTTTTGTGTGATAAATATGATTTGTTTGAAATGAAAGCAAATTATTTTTTATGACTAAGGAAACGAAAAAAAAACAGGAAATCCGTTTGAAATATACTAATGACACACGACGAGCTAGACAATATCCTAAATTCAACATGGAGACCTAATCAGTCCCATAAATCTACATTTCTAAAAATAATTTATATCTTCCAAAAAAACAACGACATATATTTAATTTTCTTGTGCGTTAAATACAGTCTATTGTTCTATATTTTGCTAGGTTGGTACGCAGTTAAGCCATAATAATAATAAGCCACACATACAAAACAAATTTTAGATATCGATTGTATCTCACACCGCAACCTGAGATAGATCAATATGTGAAGTTATTAGTGATGTAAATAAAATAAAATTTCATTCGTCGATAGAAAAGGTTTTATTTACGAAGTAGTTCTTTATTATTTACAATTGTTATTTATTAATTTATAAACTATAAGTTCTTAACTTTATGTTATGGAAAATGTTTGTCATTAAAGCATGCTAAGCACATCGATTTTTCCCATTGTGCGAAAATTATATCGATTCTATTATTTTTCTTTCTCTGAATTGTCCCTAAATTGAATTGACTTTTTATACTTTTTTCTCTGAAAGTAACTCATTGCTTATCAACAACAATAAACACAATTTACTTCCGGAAAAAATTCTTCCTCTTTACTTTTTAACCCAACGAGACGATGAGTTTCAATAAAATACGAAAAATGTCTCATCAATTCTGTTAATGGATATTTATACAAAATGTTAAGCTAATTGGAACACCGAATCACGTTGTCTCATACAAACTTTGCCTCGGTGTCCCACCTCCTTAGGGGTAAAACTTCAAGAAATGTTTTTATATTGGATGCCTACATCATATAAAGAACACACTCTCCCACTTACAATTGTGTACGACCAGCCATTCAGGTTCTGCGATTGGTAACAGCGGTGAACTTGTCATTGTTCTCTAAAGATATTGGGTTTTTTTTTTCATCACCATGATATGATACCTGTGGTAGAGATCCAGCCGCCACAATGACAAAACCCTGTTCCGATTCGGAGAGTAAAGTAGCTGATAGATTCAGCCCTACAGTTTTGGCCGTGGACCTCAGCGTACATGTAACATTTATAAACCTATCTTTCATTGTCGGGATTATTTAGAGCCGTGAGTTTGTTCGTTGTCTCATTCCACTAAAAAAACGAATGAAAAAGTTCAATTGTTATTATGGGGGAAAAATACCACACTTCTAAAATCATTTTTGACATAAGCTGGATTAAAATGTTTTTAGTAAACATATTTTTGTGCCTGACTGTACCTTATTTACCGGTAACCGGTTTGAAAATTCGGCCGCCCGTAACTTTTTATCTCCGAGCTATAATGTTTATGATTTTATGAATATATGGCGGAATTTCTGGCACGCTTGGGATCACCATGCCACATAACTTATGTTGTTGAGAAAATATTATAAAATAAGGTTAATTCCGCGGTTATCATCAAATTACTATGAATGGGGTTTTTAGCCCAATAAAATGTATAGATATGTATCCTATGTAACTTTTCGTGTGTTTTTTTGATTTGCTTCATCCTGTCCTTATCCCGTTTTCATATGAGATGATATTGGGATAGGCTATCTATTCTAAGGGATTTGATGAAACGCCAATTTTTTACAAAAGAGAAAGCAGGCCCAATCTTAGATTACGTCGAATTCGAATACTTGAATCCGGATTACCTTGCGATGTTTTCCTTCACCGTAAAAACAATTAGAAAATGTACTTAAGTTGACCGCCTCGTTGGTCGAGTGGCTAGCGTACACGCCTAACTCCATCGACTAACCGCGATGCTCGGGTTCGATTCCCGTCGGGGACAGACATTTGTTGTATTTCCGGGTCTGAGTGTTTATTAAAATTATTTTTGTATCTATTTAAGTGTTTCTATGTATTAGTATCGTTGTCTAAAACCCGTAACACAAGCATACAATTTGCTTAATTTGGGGTTAGATCAATTTGTGTAATTAAAAAAAACTCATTCGTACATGGGTTCGAATCTAGACTACTGTTATGAAAGTCCAAGGCGCTAATTGACTACCGAGGCTTTTATTTATAAAAAAATGCACACAGCTCTTTTATTAATACATATAATAATAATAGGATTAATATCAGCTTCTCTACAATTAATATTATATTCTCTGTAAATTAATCTTAAAACGTTCCGAAAATACAAATTTTTTGTTGTGCAGGTTTGAAAATATTCGTCCATAATGATATCATTGCATTACTTTTTCTTATCGTCACCATATAACATCAGTGCTCATCTTAATGTCAAGTTTTCAATGTGCCATCCACATCCTCGGTATCTTTACAGGTAATTAATTAATATTTCTTAACATCAATAAATCCGTTTACGTAATTGCATTCGTATACCATTGAAAAAGTAAAAAAAAGTACCTTCACGCCCGTTATCCGTGAAGGAATATACTATCCATGACTCGTGAGTTAAGTAGATTTACTAGATATTTGGTGTTGCCAAAGAATACTATTTTGTAACCAGTTTTACTCTTTTACCGTCATTAGTCTCTGGAACTCTAAGAAACAAAATACTGATTTATTTTAAATACAATCATTCGTAATCATTAAGATAATTAACTTGACAATGATCATGCGGGCGATATTAAACTTTAGTACTATCCAATGGGAACAACTTGCCAGTTTGCGTTACGTACACAGTATAGTAAGTAAGCGAAACAAAAAATATTTTGGTCTCGCTTACTCAACCTACCGCCATTAATAATAACTGTCACGCTTATATACGCTGTAATTATAACAAGGAAAAATGCACAAAATCAAAAACCCTGCTAATATTTTTTAGCGCAAACATATGTAAGTCATATGAATATAATGCTAAATAATAGATAGATAGTTGATAGTCCATTTTAGGAAATTTAACAAACCGGTAAGGGCAACACACTATTTTTTGATGCAACCTCGCCAAAACGGATCGAACTATATCTGAATAACTTAATATACTTTACAAATATTTTTATTTTTATACTTATTACAAGTACCAATTACTTTTGTGAGCGTATTTGGTAATTTGTCTGAGTGCGTTATAGTTTAGAGTAGTAGCAATATTTCGTCGTGGGGAAAGGTCTTTGTTAAGAATGTAATCTCCAGATGGTATCTACTACCTTCAGTTTTTTAACTCGTATCCTTAAATGTTAAAATAAAGAGCAATGGGATTATTTCAATCTTAGTAACTTATGGGCACAATCCCAAAAAGTAGTTTTTCAGTGAATGGCGTTTAAAGATTCTGGATTCCTACATCGCAGCTTTTTTGTCAAATAACGTGCTTACTATTAAAGTTATGATTGTGCAATTTGAGCATCATTTTGTGCCCTCAACATTAAAAATCACAGTTTACAAAAATGTTAACTCGATCCCTTATTTATTTCTGATAGTACGATACATAAAGTCTGTGTCCTGTATGTAACATGAATAAAACTTGAAATTAATTTCTGTCAAAAGGATGACTGCAATGGCTTGCAGCATTCGCCGCTTCTCCTATTACTGCCCCCAAAACGCTACTACTAGTAGCTAAAGGTAGTACTATCTGAAGATAACACTTCTAAGAAAGATCTGTCTTCAATATTAAACATCTATCTTATTCTCAAGTGGCCAGTTATTTAGTACTCTTTAAGTTTTGACTTTGACAACCCCACAAAACTCGCAGAAAGAAAGATTTAAGTCACTCTAGAGTGAGATAGAGATATTACGTATTGGGGGCTGGTCTTGGTTAGAAGTGTATTCTCCAGGTACTTTTACTTTGTGGTAACATTAAACTGTTTGCATAAGCATCTCAAACTTCTGAGAAAAAAGATAGACAGGCTTATCTTGCATACATACCGGACGTAAGGACTACTTTATAGTATAAACAATGTTTTGACCCACTTGGATATGCTGTCAATCATTTCCAAGAGGGGCAATTAAGTATAGTTTCTAGTATTTTTTTTTAAATTTTTCTTTTCTTTCAACTATATGGATTGGTCAAAATCCTCGAAGTTAACATATGACCACAAATAAATATCATTATTTATAGATAACATACTAAAAAAATAGAATATTCAATAACAATTATTAACCGCAGTAAAAGTGCAAAAGAAAAAACGACTTAAGTTTCACGATTTCATAAAATGTTAAGAAAAATGGCTTTTATATTTTTGTTCATATTTCAAAAAACTCAAAATCAATCGCTATAAAATTTACGTGGTAGGTACTATCACTGAAGTATGACCTGTCAAACTAAACACTAAAAGGTCAGGGTTGGCTTCGAAACTCTAAAAGGTCCAAAAAGCAAACAGATAGATTAGTACCTTATCCTTTTTAAGGTTGGTTATCTATTAAATATATGGTTTCTCAGAAACAAATTTAAAAAGGTAGTTTTCCTATAAGAGGTTTTACAATTGTGGGGATAAATATTTAAGGAATTAATAAAATTAATATTTACATAATAACTTAATAAGTAATAGTACTTAGTTTTATATCTTTTTTAATATCTAGGGCCCACAACTCTTGACTAAAGTAAATATTGTAGATTAAAAAGGTAGCCCGTCATCTTCAATAAAGAAGACTGACTGAAGACTCTCACCGGTGAACTTTGTAGCGCCCGCACATAGACTATGAAAAATGAAAATAGATGTCGGTCGATTCTGAGACGTTCCTACTCAATATGCTCACAAAATTTCATGAGAATCGGTCAAGCCGTTCCGGAGTAGTACGGGAACGAATTACATCATTAAAATACGAATATCATAGATTTATGTCAACTAACACTAGATTAAATAAAATCAGGACCTTGCAAATGTATCCCGTAATCCCGGGATTAAAAACCTTGAAATCCCCATCCCATCTGCATGAAATTGCATAAACAGTGGCTGTATACGGTTGACTGTTGCCTTGCATATCGTAAAACCAAATTATAAGTAAAACCACGATACGGTATGCTATCCCGTATCTTCCTATTGTGTAAGAGAGGGATGGACGATCACATCGTGGGAAAGAATTTGTCGTTTATTTCTCTGTATTGTTTATGTTATTGTCACTGGCCGCCATATTGGTCTTAATTGGGTGCTAGGGCGGTGATTAGTTTATTACAATTCCGGTTGATGAGAGTTAGCTGTTGATGTGAATAATGCCAAAGAATACGTTAAGAATTCATCAAGTGTTCCAAGAATTGTTTGGGTTTTTACTTGACTGTTTAGGAGGCTACTTTATTCAAGTATTTTAGGCTCCGGGATGCGATGACCCTATTGACCGTCAATGAAATCCCCATTGTTTATAATATATGAGTATGATAATATTATGTATGTTCTGTTCTCTACTTCACTAAGACAGTTGACCTTTTTGCAACGCTATACCGTGTTTCGGTTTTAGAGTTTAGACAGTACCTAGGCTCACATGTTCAAAGAAGAAAAGATCTCAGCTCTAAGTTGGCAACCCAACATTGTTGTAGTGTGCTTTTTACTATTCGGAAATCCATCTGCTATTTGCCTTTTTAGGGTACTAAGACTCCGCTGTCCGTCTATCTGTCTGTCACCAGGCTCAATCTTATGAACCATAATAGCTAAATAATTGAAATTTTGCGTAGATAATGTATTTCTGTTGGCGCCATAACAACATATACTGAAAATAGAATAAAATGAATATATATAGAGGGTGCTCCTATACAACAAACTTGATTTTTTTGCCGTTTTTGCGGATAATGGTACGGAGCCCTTCGTGCGTGGGTCCGACTCGTACTTGATGGATTTTCATATAATTAAAAACTTAAATATCATATATGTATTTGGAAATGTGAGGTTCTTATTTACTTTTTATAATGAAAATATTTACGAATGGGTCTCACATATTATGATGAGTGCCATTAAAAGTTGGTAAAGTGGAAACAAAGTGTTGTTGACTTATTTTCGAATAGGTTCCTAATATACATATTATATAATAGTCATCTAGTAACTTAAGCTAAAGTCAAATAACTTTGGTCAAAGTACCATTTTGTGCAACTGTTTAACACCATTGGTTTACATCATCCTAAGTTTCATCTTGCAGTGATTGCAAAATGTCCAGAGTTGCATTTACTTTAATAGCACTTGGGGCCCCTGACCAGGGCCCCCTTTTTTAGGACACCATCATCAATCAATTTCAAATATTATCCGTTTATAGAGCCTTAATGCAATAGTTTTGTTTTTAGAACGTATAAATTTAATACCCTTCATACCTCGGTATGACGAATCTCATATGATTTAGTTAGAGTAGTATCAAATGTTATAAAAACTTCTTCAAATAATGTGCCTTAAAGAAAACAGAACGCTTCAGGGAAACGTATGATTTAAGACATAATAATACTTTTTAATTAAAAGCCTGATATAATCAGCGTTTTTTTCTGAACTGTAAATATTGTAATAATTAGTTACAATTTAAGTCGATAATAAATAAAAAAGTGGGTATTTGTTTAAAAAGTCTTGGGCTCAACATTATTATGCCTAATTGCCCCGATATCTCCCAATACAACCCTAGGATCTTACTATGTTCACGTTAAGCCCACCCATTCACAAAATGCTTAAATTGCATAACTATGTTTTATGTCGTCATTATAATACAAGGGCATTATGTTACCTTTAAGCACCGGATGCTGGCTTGTTATTTTATAACAATGACTTTTTAAATCACTTTATTACTTACTAAGTTATTTTCACAGAATCATGTGTGTCTATTGTTAAGAAGTTCTCCTAAGAAACTCTTTTTAACGATTATCATACTTTCCTAAATCTAATACATGTTTACATACCTACATTTAACGGCATAAAAATTTACTTACCTACTCATGAACTAGATACAGACATATTTTTACGCTAAGTCTCTTTCTCGGTAGCCAGAGACTATCGAGTACTAAGTGTCACGATTCTTACATACTTGCATAGCTCATTCATTATTCTCTTCATACAAACACGCCGGTTTCGGAAACTTTTTACGCCACCCTCGGATAATACGCGAGCTATTTGGACGTGAAATGTTATCCAAAGCCATCCATATTAGCATTATATATATGTTTTGTCAGTTTTACTTATCTGGATGTAAATGCATGCATGTAGAACTTTGCATGATTGAGCATATTTTAAATGTATAAAACGGAAAATAATTGTGTCGTCGTGCCCATCTTGATAAGTAACTTAACTGTTTTATTGATATTTCCATGAAACTAAAGGTCTGGAGTTTATCTCCTAACAAAGAACTTTCTTTAAACTGATCAGCGTCTCATTTTCACAGTTTTGTGAAGTAATATAATGAAAACAAACCGGCCTTGTAAGTGAGATGGTATTTAATATTGCTAGGAGTGTAATATCTAGTACATACACAATCCACTGGAAATTACGAAGTATTCAGTTAATAAACGTACCGAAAATATATAAGTCACATTGAGAAAATTCCATTTTTAAAGTGTGTTAACTAAAAATATATAAATTTGCAGGATTGAGTAAAATAGGAGATGTACTATTATGTGAACCTTAAGATACCTACTTTATTTAGGAAAGATTTGACGTGTTAAAATGAATAAATAATTTTCAAATAAATAAATTAATTAAATTATTAAGTTAACTAAGTGTCCTTAATGTATTTTGTAGCCAAATTACCCGTAATTTATAAATTGTCACATATTAACAATTTTTTAATTGGGAACAATATGTCCAAGCAATAGACTTAATTCATTGGTGATTTCCCAATGGCACTAATTGTTTTGCGCCGAATTTTAATTTCGTTTTCGATATAATTGGTTGCCATCTGTCTCTCAGATCTTTCTAGAACAATTGTTTAATTGTTTTTTTTTTAACTGACAATAGCTTAAGGCTCCGGCGGATTGTTTCAGAAATTGTCGTAATATTTTTAAAATTATGTATTAAAAATTATCGTCCTCAATTTATAAAGGAAAGTATCTAATATTTTAAATTGTGATTGATAATCGTGGCTGCATAAGTATATACCTATGCCACCTAACACATAACCATTTACTGTTGATAAATTATCCAAATTAAAGAAGCTATGATTATTACAATTATAAAGCTTTGTTCTAATTATTAAATAAATATTTTATGCAAAACATATGATTTAGTATGTATAATTATTGCTCGAAATTAAAACATTTTGTTTATATATTCGATTTTTATATATATATTATAATTTTATATTTCTTAGTTTACTGCCTTCTCAAGACAAATAATAAAATAATTATGTGAGTAGGTATATAAAATTATATTACGCATGATTTTAGAGATAATCATTATAGATCATATCGCCGTCACCTTAAGCGTTAACATGACGAATTTGAGACATAAAAGATATTTTTAAGGTAAAATATATGGGCTATTGAGACGTGTCTAAGACTCACATATATTTAAAACACTTTTTTTGTTACAGTTTCACAAGAAAACAATTTGGTCGATTTTGATTAGGTCATTACACATAACACATAACACTATAAATTCTGTGTTCACTATTCCGATTTTAGGTACAGTAGGGGGTAAGTTTCTAGCACCTCTTATTTCTTACATGCCCATTTTATATGTCTGTGGATTTCATATAAAACAATTTGCAATTAAGCGAAGTAAATCTATATTCTGGGGATGAATAGGAAGAATGCAGTAATCCTACATATTAGTACACTTACGTCATACTTACGATGAAATAAGTCATCACATCAACAGAAGGGATGTTTGATGAAGTACTGCCATCTCCAAGCAAATATACCCCATAATTCCTTGTCACTAAATACAAATCACTATATCAAAATCTACATGCACTCCCTCATCAAAAATCATGAAAGGAATTTGAACTCAATGTCTAATATTTAAGGTTGAGTTTTGTTTTATCAGATTTAATTATACTTTTTGAGGGTATTTGTAATTTATGCCACGCGACCAATATAAATATGGGTGTGGGGTTATTGCTGAATTACGAATGTTAACTCATCGATACACATTGACGGTAGAACGTTGGGATATGACCCTAGTGGATTCTAGCAGAATAATCTGATAGTTGCTGGATTAGAAGTGCAGACAAAATGAGTGTTATTCCTGAAACGATTTACCATAAATAGATGTTTGTTCGAGAACAAACATCTATTACTGGTAAATCGTGCGAGTGCGTGACTAAGTTGGTTTGATGTCTTTTAAAATGCGTATCTTTTTCTTTTTAGTAAAGTTGGTTGGGTCATGTAGGAAGAATTTTTGATGAGACCAATACAACATATTCAAGGCGAATATCAGGGGCGTGCACTCCATAGAGACACATAAGCACAGTTTACGTTATGAGACAGTATGTGATCTGATATATCTGATTAAACTCCAAAATTTCACTAGCCTGATCACATAATCATAGATACGTCATATTTAAACATAATAAATAAGCTGAATAAAAAGCTAAAAATCTAAAAAAAAAAATTATGACCGTGTACTCAGCTGCGTAGGCAGTGTCATAATCCTGTTCACGCCGCTGGTGAATACAGATGACTCTACGTATGCCTACCACGTAAGTAGCCGGTAGACTTGCACATAAGGTCTAACAACCCAACCACAGGCAGTGACGCACCCACAACATCTATGGTGTCTATTACCATCCACGGCCATACAGGCCACGGTTGTCTCTTACCATCAGGAGACCCGTGTGCCTGTTCGCTGTCTTGTATCATAAAAAAATATAAAAGTTTATAGAATCTGTACGTACTATATTTTCACAGCTAAGAATGAAATATTAGTTAGCACGTAGCCCGGTGTAGTGTACTAGAGATCCGCGATAATTAATGATACACATTTCGCTAATTTCTTAGCGTATCGTAAATTCGTATCGTATTGCGTCCGCTAAATACATTAAGGTATTTGCGAAACGTTTACGAGATACACGTTTCGCGGGTTTCGTTGCTTTTTATTTTTATTTCGATATTCCTTACGACTCTAATAAAATAGGTTCTATAACTTTTTCATATTATATGGGCCAAAAACTTTAATCAATTCTGATATTTATGCTTTTAAACTGATGCTTAGGTGTTTTTTTTCATATTTTATAAAAATCTGATAAGTGTATTTTGAGTTTTGTGTGAGATTTTAGTTCTACTAGAATCTCTTTGGAAGTACAATCAGCAGAATAACTTTTTTTTATTTAAATTGTGACTATTTTAGTTTATATTTATTTGAAAATTGTTTTGAAGCTAATCCAAAGAAATCGGCTCCTATTTTGAGGAATGAATTGTTTAATAAAATGGCCAAGTACGAGTACGTACGAAGGGTTCCGAACCAAATCTGTAAAATCATGTTTGTTATATAGCAGCATACTTTGTATATTTATTTTATTATCTTTTAATATTTTTTATTATAACGACAGACTGACATACATCGAAATCTTAGTAATAGGGTTTTATTATTTACGCTTTGAGTACGGAACCCTAAACTAGTTATCTCATGTACACGTTTATATTTTGTAAAACAGATAATAAATCTATTTTTTTCTTTTTTCAGGTAACAATCATCATTCAATACTCAAAGTTTACAAGTTAAGTTTAAGTACAAAATAATTCAAAGTAATAAGTTTAGAAATTTTAAACAGTAAGTATGATTAAATCAAATGAATTCCAAAATTAGTTGTGGTAACGGTCATTTGATACTATTTCGATACGGCTTCTTTCATTAATTCAAGTTTTTTTTTTGGGTTCCGTAACCAAAGGGTTAAAATGGATAACTAAAATCAGGCTGTATCTCGTGAACAGTGATCGTTTTAAACTTAAAATTTTCATATTATGTATTTCTGTTGCCGCTCTAACAGCAACTACTATAAAGGGTGCTCCCATATAACAAAAGTGATCTTGTGCCGTTTTTGACTCGCACTTGGCCGGGTTTTTTATGTCTATCTATAGTAAATAGTTAGCGCTGATGTGGCACAATACGATTGGCATATTATATTGCTATATGCAACTGCGGTTGGTTTCATTCTTCGAAAAATTACTACTCGGTCATATTTATTGCTATTATTTAATGCATTTGCTTTACATTACTGTCTCTTTCTCTCTCTACATAGTTATACGCAGTCTTCTCTTTCATTTAGCCGATAAAATACTATAATATCTAAATACCTTTTTGATTTAGCTAGACTCATTTTCTGTTCAACACTCACTGAGGTCGTATTAATTTTCTTTCTGCGCTACATAATTATAATCATGATGCTTAAGTTACTATTTGAAGAATACCCTTTTAACAATCATCTCTTTCTCATAAGGCTGGCTGTCTCACTCTCACAAGGACGGTTTGTTTTTTCTCTGTCCACTTTAGAAAGAGTTAGCATTATTAAATATTCGGGACAGACCGTGGTTAGAAGTGTAATCTCAAGATATTACTTTTACGTTCATGATTATAACTATGCTGTGATATTCAACCTATATTAAATTTAAAAATGACAATTAGATGACCGAGGACGGATTCGTCTGTCACTTAGCTTCATTGTGTTTCATCTTTCGAACGTGAAAGTCAAAAACGTTTTATTTTTGAACCGTTTGAAATTAGAATTCGAACACGCGTACGATGGCACAGATTAAAAATGATGCTAGCTTTTTGTTTGCGTCAAAATATATGACCGACTTCCGACATTTTGACATGTTTCTTTTTAACCTGTCCTTTTTCAATACAGGTACGTATTCACTTTTATTTTTACACTTTTGTCTATGAATGTATATTGTTAGAAAGGTATTTGGCGGGAACGCGGAATTGAGCGGATTACTGTGGGATATTAATTTTGAAAAATTGTGTTTAATTAGTGTTTTGTTTGTAAAATTGATGGAGTTTTTACCATAAAACGTTTAATAATGTGCATTAGTGGATATATGTGATATCAGGCAGTGAAAAGTGTCGTTTCGTGTTCCCGCCAAAATTCCACAAAATTTCTGGTAAAGTCCCCTACAGCTTTACCAGAAGTCCATCATCTCATTTTCCATGGAATCATCTTATCACCCTCATCTTCCATGGATATACCATCATTATTGAAAAAATAAATCACTTAAGACTAGGTAAGACTAGGCTGTATGAACAAAGTTCCCTTGCCTTTCCCTAAATGGGGAGAACTTACAAAAAAAAAGAAAATCCGTCAGGCGTCGGCTAGTGTCAATCAGATCTTTGTTGTTATTTTGGATTGTGATTTGTGACTACCTGCATATTATTCTGAGCAATTTAGCGAAATATCCGGTTGCTTTTACGTTGAGTTGAGCATCTGCTTCTCGGTACACTATTTAGTTCGTGAAAGAATGCTTTAATATATTTTGTGTTTTCAAAATGACGAAGCAATGTTTTAATTGCAACGTTCGATTGTCCCGGATAAGTAGGCACGCTTTATCCAAAGAGAGTAAAGATCTCGTCAATACCATTCGCCTATGGACATATCCTAGAGATGTAAGTAGTTTATGAAAAATATTCTGCATTATGAGTGGAACAGAAACGAACTCTGTCATTAGTTTTACGTGTTGAAACACAGCGCCTATCATTTATTATACACAAAAATATGTATGACTATTAAAAATAACCTCTATACTACTCAAAAAAGATACAACATACCTACAATAATAATAATAATAATAATAATAATAATACCGAGAAAATGGACAGACTACAGGAAGTAATAGAGAAAAATCAGGAAGAGTGCAGAAGATTATAATACGCGAGCGTGGCACCGACACCCCCAGTGATAAAGACCACTGAGCGAGCTGCGCTACACTCCGTCGTGATAACTTCATGTGACGAAACCGAAAACGGAGACGAGATTCTAGAACACGTAAAAAGAACGATGAGGGCAAAAGAAGAGGGGATCACAGTAGAAAAGGTGAGAAAAGCGAGAGAAGGAAAATCATAGTGGGATGCAGAACGGAAAAGGACAGAAGGAAAATCAAGGAAAAGCTAAGGGAAGCGGAAGGGAAATTAAAAGTAGAGGACATCGCCAACAAGATACCTCTCGTAATTCTAAAATCCGTTCAAAACTACAACAGTGACGAAGACATCCAAACCGCACTAAAAATCCAGAACAAGAAGATATATAAAGATCTGAAAGAAGAAGAAAAACACATGGAAATAATATATAGAAGGAAAGCAAGAAATCCTCTCCAAACCATATAATAGCTAGAGTCTCACCAATACTCTGGAGGCGTATGACTGGGTAAGGATACCTCCACGTGGACATGCAACGGATTCAAGTGGAGGATCACTCCCCACTGATACAATGCTCAATGTGCTTGAGTTACGGACACACGAAAAAATTCTGTAAAGAGACAGACCTACGTTGTAGTCACTGTAGCGGACGCTATCTGCGTAACGATTGCAGTGAATGGCAAACCGACACTCCACCGGCATGCTGCAATTGCACACACGCGAAATTAGAAATAGTGGATCATAACGCCTTTAGTAATCAGTGCCCAGTAAGATGGAAATGGAATGCACTGGCTAGAGCGAGTATAGCGTATTTGCTAAGGGCGTCCCAGGCACAAAAAACACTGAAGTTAAAGCGAAACCGTATCTAATTGTGCAGAACAACCTACAAAGAAAACAACTTGCTATGCAAGAACTTTATACTGAAGCAACACAATTGGGTATGGCGTTCGCAATTATACAAGAACCATACGTCGGAGCCGAAGGAAGAGTGCGGGACCACAGGGGGGTGCGCATCTTTCAGTGTCAAAATCCAAACGGATACCCAATAAAGGCGGCGATAGCGGTATTTGATGATGATATCAAAGTGACCCAATGCCCTACACATACCACACCAAATATCGCGGTCGTAAAGATGGAGACACAGGCATGGGAGATCTTCGTGGTCTCTTTCTACCTATAGCCCGACATTGATATCTCATCACACTTGGAACACCTAAGAGAAGCAATAAAACCTGAAACATCAAGAAGAATAATATTAGGAGGAGATACAAACGCCAAAAGCCCATAGTGGGGAAGCAGAAACATGGACAAAAGGGGAGAAGAGGTAGCTGACTTCCTGGGAGATGTACAATTGCATTTACTAAATGAAGGACAAACCCCAACCTTCTACACTGTGAGAGGAGGTAAAGATTTTGCCAGTCACATAGACACAACAGCGTGCTCAGAAGAACTGTTAAGCTCCATTGAGGACTGGAAGGTAGAACAAGGCATAATGAGTTCAGATCACAACGCCATCACATTTAAACTAAAATTATAAAAATCAAAAGCAATAGACATAAAAAGGACGACACGCATATACAATACTAGAAAAGCAGATTGGGATGAGTTCCATACGGAACTAACCCAATCCTTAGATATAAATAAAATAAACAAAATAGAAATAGATAAAATTAAAAACAAAACAGAACTAAAAAATAGAATAACAAAATACATAAATTCAATAAAACATGCAAGTAACAATAGTATACCTAAAATAAAAACACAAGATAAATATAACGTACCTTGGTGGAATGAAGAACTCACAAACGCCAAGAGGATAGTAAACACGAAGAGGAGAAGACTCCGATGTGCAGCACCGATTTGTCGACCTAAGGTACTCGATGATTACCTGAAAGAGAAAGAACAATATGAAAATATAGTAAAGGAAGCGTAAACTAGTAGCTGGAGGGAATTCTGTGGGAAACAACACAGGGAAGGAATATGGGAAGGAATATACAGAGTTATAGAACGGACCCCGTTTTCCCGTGTTGGTCCGAGTCTTCTGTGTAGAATAGACCAACTGCCTTCCTACCAGACAGCTCGTAAGAGGCGAGCTTTGGTTAACTCGGTTACTACCAACAAGACCACTGGTTGTAGAGTGCTGTGCAGCAACTCGCCCGGGTAGAGATCCACCGCCTTACCTATTCCTGCCGCCATAATGACATT
>DVZL01002281.1:0-15716 GCA_018236625.1 Lasaia peninsularis
TATAAACACCCAGACCCGGAAATACAAACATCTATGTTCATCACACAAATGTCTGTCCCCGTCGGGAATCGAACCCGTGCCTCGTGGTTAGTCGATGCGGTTAGGCGTGTACGCTAGCCACTCGGCCAACGAGGCGGTCAAGAGATAGAGTAGACCTTGAGGAAGGACGTAGGCTACTTTTTAACCGACTATATTAAAAAGAGGGTATGTTTTTTCGCGATTAGTAATATAAGTCGGAAAAATGTCTGCCCTTCGAAAGTTGTCTGTATTATTAAAATAATTCACGCGGGCGAAGCCGCGAGCGGACAGCTAGTAAATATATAAAAGCAGATTATGTAAAATATAGACAAATTTATGTAAAATATACAATTCGAAAATAACAGTCTAAATTTTTACTATTACATAAGCTGCCCGCCAGTGAAAGCCCCGTCAAAATCGGTCCAGCCGTTTCAGAGATTAGTGCGTACAAACAGACAGTCAAACATCTAGTAAAAATATATATTTTACAATGGTGTTTATTATTTTGCTTAAGAAAGGACAATATTGAGTGAATAAAATATTATTTAATGAGAATGTGTACCAGAAAAAAAAATTATTTGCTGTTCAGACGAAACTGCAAGTCTATGTCTGATGCTATGTATTAGAACAACGATAGAAAATTATCGCCTAAACTAGACAGATTGTAAAATCCAACAAAATATAATGAAATATAATTCATTTATCAAAGATGTAAGCAACGGGGTCATGGCACTGTCAAAATCAATAGTGACTTGGGCGCGTTATAAGATAGCGCCTTCTGTGGTTCGTTGATGTCAATTATTTTGTGTAGATACTTAGAACTAAGCATATTTAGTATTTTTACAATCTATATCGTTTTTTATGAAATTAAAATTTATGTGCAAGTCTACCGGCTACCCTACCCTCCGGAGAGGAACACGACAATGTCATTATGGGGCGGCAGGAATAGGCAATACGGTGGATCACTTTATTTATGGATTCCTCGCTTTGTTTCGGGTCCTCTGTGTAGAATAGACCTACTGCCATCCTACCAGGCAGCTCGTAAGAGGCGAGTATAGGTTAACTAGGTCATTACCAACATGACCATTGACCACTGTTGGTAAAATGTTGGTAGTAGTGATCGCCCGGGTAGGGATCTACCGCCTTACCTATTACCGCCACAATGACATTGTCATGTTCCGATCCGGGAGGTAGCCGGTAGACTTGCGCATAAGGTCTAACAGCCCGACCACAGGGCAACGGTGCACCTGCAACATCTGTGGTTTCTATAGGCCGCGCTCGTTTCTTACCATCAGGAGACCCGTGTGTCTGTTCGCTGTCTCATACCATAAAAAAGCTATCTGGCAGTGAAAGTCCCGTTAACATCGGTCCAGTCATTTCAGAGATAGTGTCTATATAATTCTAAAATTTACAACCAGATCTGAACACGGCCACTCAATGAGAAAATCCATTAAATAAAATGTTTTATTATTCTTTGCTTTTTATACTGTAATTCGTTTATAATATGTTTTTCATTTTATTGTACGATGAGTATAAGTGCCTTAGTCTATCCTTACCTATACGTAGGAAAAATCAAAGACACTCGCTGTGACAATGTAACGATAGGTTACATGCGAGCGAGCGAAATAACCGCTCTCTTGAAAGAAAGAGTTTAAAAAAGTTGAAAGAGGGAATAGGCTGAATAAATTTTAAGTCATTCGATGCTTAGTTTTAGAGTAACATTTTTAAAAAATCAAAAAATAAATAAATTTCCTTAACTAAAATGTTTAATTGCTTATTTTTAAAATTTATCTGTATAAAGGTATTAGGTACTTAAAAAATAACTCAATGTTTATTCGTAAAAATTACTATTGTAAAAATTAAAATTACTTTAAAATTTAATTACTTAAATACATTACGTTGATAATAATTATTTTTTTGTGTTTGTTTAATAATCTTTACAATCTGTAAATACTTATAATACGAGTTAAATTTTAAAAACGTGAATTATGTACAGTACATTGAAAATATTAAAAAAATTTTATTTCAGAGGGTTTGGGAGAGGCGGTTAAGACAAAATATTAGTATACTTCATCAATGTGCCGATTGACTTTATTTATTGTTTATTCGGAATGTACGGGGATCATTGATTTTTTTTTTTCAATTCTAAGAGATTACTTTGAGGTTCAGAAATTATTAACATAACTACTCTCACCCTAAATGGTCGAACTAACTATTATAACTTGCAACTCAGAAGGTACTCAAAACCGTTGAAATTATGGGTCATATTATACATAATATATCGATGTTAGTAACATAAGAAAATCTTCACAACACATGTAATTGACAAACTTGTGACCTGAGGCTTTTCTTATTTTAAATTTGCCACTTTCCGCCATCAAATTTTAACGATCATAAAAGTTTTTTTTATCCATCAAGATCTCTATTTATAATATCTTAAATTAAAAAAACTTTTACCGCCGTTAAAATCGTGAACGAAGTCGCAGGTACAGCTAGTATGAAATATTAATTAGATCCATGACGAAAATGATTTATTTGCCGAATATGTGTGTTGAAAAGTTGTTACAAAACAATAGTTTTTGAATATACCAACATATTCTACCACAATGTAGTGTGCAAATATTTTAACACGTAATTAATATTTATTTATTATTTAATCGTAAAACTGTATATTTAATACTATTATGATCATTTTAAACATTAATTTTATTCACACCCGACCCGTTTTTTGGAATAACTGTACAAAATCACGTCTTAATTGAGCTGAACCTTTATTCTTAACATATACTTATTTTTTATACCTTTTATCATATTTTTTTCATGTTTCAAACAAACGCACAAACTATGCGGCTCACCTGATTGTGAGAGACCACAGACCACATACCCCATGTATTGGTGTATGTGGTCTATGTGAGAGACAAACATCGCGCATCGCTTGAATAATCTACAAGATGTCCGCAACTACGCCTGCGCATTAAAGTTTTTTAACTCATTGAGATATTAAAACAAAAAGAGGCTTGTTTTACTCTGCAGCTCCCTAGCTCTCTTCACACACACAATTATACCACAGCATCCCTACAAGTACCCCAAGTACCTAAAAGTACCCCAAGTTATTCCTTATTACATCAGCAATTTGTCACATAAAGTCCTGTCAAAATGGGTTTAGTCGTTCCAGAGATTATTCAGAATAAGCAGACCGACAAAAAAAATAGTGTATTTACCGTGTATATATACTTATTTGCATTTAGTAAAAAGCACCTTGGTGCTTGACTTGACCATTGACTAGGCGAATATTTTTTTATACCTGGGTGAAACTAACGGCTGCTTTTAAGCAGAAACATCAGTCGTTAGAAAAGAGTACTCTCTCTCTCTACTAGAGTACCCGTAATCTTCTCTGTCATTCAATCAATGAAAAGTTGAAAGCCTAGAGCTTCTCTGTTGTTATTACTAAGGTTATTCCCTATGAAAAAAAGTTTTTTCTCTTCGGATGCCTAATAATTACCGAGTTTAATACTCTATCAGGCAAAACAGAAAAAAAGACGTAGATATTATAAATTAATAGTGGTCAATGATCTCTGTAATTGTTGAATGCATGAATAATTAACAATCATTAGGCAAGCATTTAAATAATGGCCGAGTTTCTACGCGAAATTTAGAAAATTTGTAGGCTGTTTCATAATACTATGTAATAGCCTTATAATATAAACTTTGATCATAATCAATATTTTGTTTAAATAATTATTATATTAATAACAAAATAAAATGTGACGCAGCCTCCTACGAGCTGCCTGGTAAGAAGGCAGATAGTATTTTATACACAGGGGATCCGAACAACACTAAGGTCTAAGTCGGGTATAAATTAATATTTATGTGTATAATAAATAATAATAATTGACGATTTTTATAATTTGTTAAAATCTGCACACTACAATGTGGTAGAATATTTTGGTATAATTTAATTTGTTATTATAACAACTTTTTATGTCATATATTCCGCAAATAATTTTCATTTTCATTTCAATTCTTTTATAAAATAACACTACAAATAAAAAAAATTAATAAATTATGTTCGTCAAGATATACCAACCCAACACCTCATATCATACAAACTCTATAGTACATTCGCATGTGCAGTATTTTATCTTTACCTGTTGGCTCATTAACCAATCAAATAACTCATAATTCAAGTCATGTTCACAGTGACCAAGTCATTCAAACGAAATAAATTGAAACATAATTATAATAATCGTAATAATACATCTTTACCCTGATTAATCACTGCATTCTTAAAGCGTACCTACTATATACCATTACCACCATCCTGCGTTAATTCTGGCGAAAGTCAGTCTAACTTCCCTTTTCCCAGTCTTGTACATCCTTCAAGTGAGATTCTTCGCTTACAAGTCTCTTACATAACATCTTTAAAGTTAATAAACATTTTTTTTTATTATCGGTAAAAATGGCATTTTTTTGTATGGAGTCCCCTTTAATTATTTATTTTATTATGTTTTTAGTACCTATTTTGTTTAGTACAGACAGAAAGACAGACGGAGAAAATAGTCTTAGAAATAAAGTCCCGTATTTATCCTTTGGATACGGAAATCTAAAATGTCTTCAGAAACTCTACACAACAATGTAGTGGGCTCGGGACAATTATACACAATAATAAAACGAGATTGTATAAAAATATTTTATTTACTTATTTATCTTAACCTAATTCATCGCTATTAAACGCGTGAAAGATTTCATAAACTTTCGTGGAAAAAATAAAAAATAATAATACTGAAATAAAATGGTTAAAAATGATTTAGCTAGCCACAGTCACATGTTGGTTATTCGCCATATTTTTATGCATTTGTCGTCGCCGGCGGTTATCACAGTCTTGGAAGGCAGATCGAGATGGATGCTTCTGATTAAATCTGGGGAAAAAAAGAAAAAATAACTCCAGCTTGATAAAAAAACGACTAACCTACAAACAATGATTATAATTTGTCTGTCTGCTTGTTCAAACATCTCTAAATACGTATCAAAATCCAATTCGAACATAATAAGAAACATGCAAGTTTTTTTTAAACAATACTTCAAGTATTTATACGAACATTTTCATATTATTCCCAAATATTCAAAAATAAGAATATCAATTGACATGGCGTTGGCAGTTAACAGTGACGTCAGGTTTCGTTACGACAATGGCGTTGCGGTTTTTTTTGCGAGGGTATTTTAAAAATACTATTTTTAAAGAATTAATCACTACATATTATAAAACAAAGTCACTTCCTTTCTCTGTCTGTCCCTATGTATGCTTAAATCTTTAAAACTTCTACTACTACTTACAAACAGACAGACAGACCAAAAATGTAAAAAATAATATTTTGGTACATTTACTTAAATATACATATTATGCATTAAGTAAAAAGTTATTTTAATATTACATACAGCCACTCCAATTTTATTTATTTGTACAGATTTAATTGAATATCATTTTTTTATAATAATATAATCATAATAATTTTTGTGTTATGTCTGCCTTCTCTTAATTTCTCTTGACCTGGTGATACAAGCTTCGGACTACCTTTTCGATAGTCCAGGTTCGAACCCCACCATGTACCAATGAATTTTTAACTTAAGCCCATTTTCTGAGTGCTCTCGGTGAGGGAAAACATCGTGAGGAAACCCAGGTATTACGCCCGATATGGCGACGGACCTGCCACCTGTTACATAATAGGAACTAATATCTTCGGTTAATCGTGGGTGCACATGAGCATCTACCATTGCAATAAAATAATTGACGCATTTAAAAGATACCACGTAAATGATGAAGTACCGTCGTGTATGTGTTGGTGGTGGAGCTGTGTGACGGTGACCATGTTCCACTGCAGCAGGGTTCCGGAAGCCCCCCCCAACCAGATCACGTTAGCGCCGTCACAGCACAGTGCGGATACGGTTGCGGATACGGGTTTGCTAAACACCTGTTAGACAATTTTAAAACTGTATATTAAATTATTGGAGTGAGAATAGACGCATTTTTTTAAATTCTCGACATGCTGAGGTAGTCGTGTGATGAACATAAATGTCTTCTGTTTATTAAATTTGTAGTGAAATTGTTCCAGGGCGACTTCGTAGTCCCAAATTCCAAATATAAGTTACAAATTTCTAAGGGAACTCCAGTGATTAGCCCTTCGAATTTCCATTCAGAACGTCGAGGTTCGAACATCGCCATGTACCAATTAGTTTTTATGATTTAATACATTGTTTGAGTGTTTTCTTGTTGAGCGAAAACATTGTAAGTCATCCCGAATTCAAGTATTCGAATTCGGCCTAATCTAGGATTGGGCCTGGTTTCCCTTTTGCCCGAAGTTGCCCAACCTGGGAATTGAACCCGGTACCCTACGCGGCTAACGGTCTCAACAAGCGACAGCCGTACCATTACACCACAAAGGTGATCTAAAATTTAATAAATACTTATATTTTAGAAAGAAGAGATTGTTGGGCAATTAATTACACAAAAAAGAGATTACTAAATGATCACGCCCTATCCCAGACCGTGTAGGCAGAGGTACATATTCAGTATTCACCCACCATTAGCTGATAAATAAATAAATATTACTGAACAAATTACACAAATTGATCTAACCCTAAAATTGGTAAATTAAATGTTTGTGTTATGGGTTTGGACAACGATACTAATACATGGAAATACTTATATAGATACAAGAATTAATTTAATAAACACCCAACCCCGGAAATACAACATATAGATGTTGTATGAACATAGGTTCATTACACAAATGTATGTCCCCGTCGGGAATCGAACCCGAGTCTCGCGGTTAGTCGATGCGGTTAGGCGTGTACGCTAGCCACTCGACCAGCGAGGTGAAAGGCCATGTGGCATTAAGTCCACCTTTGTGCATTTTTTTTAAATAAATAAAATATTGATTCTTTTTCTTTCTGGGACTTTCGGGAGCTTTAGGGGATATTTATTTATCTTTAATTGTTTCGTGAATCATCATTTATTTGTATATTGATACAAATAATAGGATAGGTGGTGGTAGTAGTCCGGACAAACTGCTCACCTCTGTTTCACCTAATGACATACTGACTGACTGACTATCATGTCTACAGACAACGGTGGTCTCTTCTCCTGATGGGTAACAAAGGGAATACATTATCTCGTAACAAAAAAGATGACCAATAAGTTTCTTATTAACCCACATAAAAATAGCGTAGCTGTTAAAATGTTCATGGTGGAGTATATTTTACACTGAAAGCATTTTTGTCATAAATTTTTCGCATGTACGTAATAAATATAGAATGCACAATGTACATAGGTATATTTTTGTAATACCCAACTGATATTATAAACGTGAAAGTTTTTAAGTATAGATGGATGTTTACTCTTTCACGCTGAAACTACTAGTCGGATTTGCATGAAACTTTACAGTAAGATAGCTTATACATAAGAATAACACATAGGCTACTTTTTAACCAACTACATTAAAGAGAAGGTATGTTTTACGCCAGTGGCGTGCACCGGATTATGACACTGGGTATGCGACGGTTACAAATCGGTTACAAATAGATTTGTTTTATAGATTTTAAACTTTTTTTATTTAGTTTCATAGATTATGTGATCATGATAGTGAAATGTCGGTGTTTAATTATATACATCAAAGTACATCCTGTCTCAAAGCGTAAACAGTGCTTATGTGCCTCTCTGTAGTGCACGACCGTGTGTTACGCAATAAGTATTATAAGTCGGAAAAAATATCTGTTCTTTGAAAGTTATCTATGTTAATAAGATAATTGACGCGGGCGAAGCACCAGGCGGAAAGTTAGTCAGATAATATAGTAGCTTAGAACTAGGAGCCGGAAATAACATACTTTTTGTCCTGGTCCGTTCAATTCCATTAGCATGAATTTTTTTGTGCACATCGGGTAGGTGAGAGAATCGGTCAACAACACTTTTCATCGTCTCTGTGGTGTAACGGTACGGCTGTCGCCTGTTAAGACCATTAGCCGCGTGTGGTCCCTGGTTCAATTCCCAGGTCAGGCAACTTTTTTTAATGTTTTTCAAATTATTCTAAGTATTATATCTCCCGTGATTGGAAAGTGCCCGAGGTGGCGATAGGCTTGCCACCTATCACATCATTGGCAAAAAAAAGTTATAAATAAAAGTAATATTAATAAATACGAGCATGTTCACTGATTAAGTGCCACTCAATCCTTAGATAACCGACCGTTATCAAGGATCGTAGGACCGACGCCGGCCGTAGATAACGTTGGTTTCCGAGTGGTCGACCAGACAAGTGTTAATTAAGTTTTGCTTGGTGGTTTTATATCTCAGACCCCGTGGGATTAGCGTACACACTTACTGATGTAGATCGATAAGCCTCGGATTTGATTTCAGACACTAGCTATAGTATCTTCACTACATAGTATAACACAAAGTCACTTTCTCTGTCTTTATATGTATGCTTAAATATTTAACCGCATAACCGCATCAAACGCATTTTGATGCGGTTTTCTAAAATAGCTTGATTATAGAAATAGAGTGATTCAAGATGAAGGATTTTATGTATATAACATGTATAGTATACCCGTGCGAGTCTGGGGCGGGTCGTTTGTTATACCTAAAGTAAACAAATTATCTGCACGTTTAAGAAATATGTCGTTTGTTTTATACAAAGTTGAAGTATCAGAAATTTCATATTTTAGAAATACTAAAAAACTACACGTGGCTTACCAACAACTTAATTTATTAGAATTTATACAGCATGTCTATACGCATATATAATAAAATTTCTGACAGAAAAAAATATTTGGAAAAACGACATCTGAATTATTTTTGAGAAAAAACGGGCTCACCTATCCAAACCAAATATGTAGGCTTTGCTTCGACTATTTTGTAGATGGTTTATATGACGTTTGCACAAAATCGGCAGAGCGGTTCTTCATTTATTATATTTTTTGTAACAAATTACTTCAATGAATAGTGGATCATTTTGTAAATGAGGATTATACTGTCAAATTGAACCTTTTTTCAGATGGGGATTGTGCTGTCAAATTGAAACTTCGGACGTGCTTCGACTAAAGCAAGTTGTCAGCGATAATTTTTTTAATATTTCACTTTATACATAGATTAACACACGTACCAGGCCGCTGGTGTTATATAATATACTAGCCGTGCCCGCGTTTTTATTTAATTAATTAATTTTATATATTTCTAAAACAAAATTCTAAAATAAAAGTAGCCTCATCCATTTTGTGTTGTATTACCTATCTTCCAGCTGTCTGCAGTCAGACAGACAGACAACCTTGTAAATATACATACGCATTTAGTAAAATTATGGCTATTTTAATATTACATACAGACACTCCATTTTTATTTATTTGTATGGATTAAGATTAATTGTAATACATATAAGGGATCAAGTCAAAATTTTATAAACTGTAATTTTCATTGCTGAGAGAACAAAATGATATTCTGCACCGGTAAGCGCTGACAGAAAGATAAATCAACCAAATTTCACACTCATGACTTAAATAATAAGAATGTTATTTGAAAAAAAGAGCTGCAATGTAGGAATCCACAATCTTTAAACGTTTTTATGGGATGACAGTGAACAGGCACACGGGTCTCCTGATAATAAAAGACAATCGTGGCCTATAGACACCATAGATGTTGTAGGTGCGTCGCTGTCCTGTGGTCGGGCTGTTAGACCTCATGTGCAAGTCTACCGGCTACCCTACCCTCCGGACCGGAACGCGACAATGTCATTATAGCGGCAGGAATAGGTTAGGCGGTGGATCCCTACCCGGGTGCTGCACAGCACTCTACCACCAGTGGTCATGTTGGTAGTTACTCAGTTAATCTATGCTCGCCGTTTACGAGCTGCCTGGTAGGAAGGCAGTTAGTCTATTCAACACAGAGGACCCGGACTAACGCGGGGGAATACCATCAGGAGACCCATGTGCCTGTTTTCTGTCTAATCCCATAAAAAATACATTACGGTACGCTAAAATTATGGGACTTAGTCTAAGCAGTGGGTGTAATAAAGGCTGATCCAAAGCCGTTATTTAAAACATTATATCTTTACTCGTGTTGAATCGTAATATGAAATAAAGAGGACAGACGAGGAGAGCGGAGAGATAACATTAACACGATAATGTGTCAAATTAACATTGATGTCGACGTCAAAGTCATTAAGCGTCAAAATATCGATATCATTATGTAAATGGAAAAAAATAACAGCTTTTTTCATTTCCATCAAAGCAACAAGATCAAAATTACATTTTATATTTCTCATATCTCATATGAGTTTTGTCATCTCGGGTATATTATGTTGAATCGCCTCCGGCTAATGATACCATGTATTTTAATAAGATTTCCCAAATATTTTCCCCCGTATTGGCATTATAGGGAGGCAGATTCTCAGACCGAGAATCTGTCTCCCTATAAGGTAGCTTGTAAGAGCTAAGCATAAATTAATTGAGTTATTACAAATATTATGACCACTCGTGGTAGTGTGCTGTGCAATAACTCGCCCGGGTAGAGATCCACCGCCTTACCTATTCCTGCCGCTATAATGATATTGTCGTATTCCGTAATGTACATAAGGTCTATAACAATAACAGCCCGACCGCAGGACATTGACGCTTAAAACATCTATTGTGTCTTTGTGCCTCGGTTACCATCAGGAGGTACCTTGTTCGCTGGTTTATCCCTTAAAAAACATATACATTATTAGTAATATTTATTGTGTGGACAAAATATTATGTGTAATCTTTGACTTAGAGCAGTATTTAAAATATATTTTGTTGATAAGGGTGTCAGAAAAGACTAAGTACCTACACCCTTATTATCCCAGAAGAGGTAGGCAGAGGTGTGCTAGTATATCCCCGACTCGTAAGTCAAACAGATATACTAGAACACCCACGATTAGCCATGGTGCTAGGGCCCTAATGTGATAGGTGGCAAACCTATCGCCTATCACATCATGGACCCTAGTACCTTGGCTAATCGTGGGTGTTTGAGTATATCTACTGTAGTATATAGTAGCACATCTCTGCCTACTCCTTCGGGGATAATAGGCGTGAAGGTACTTTTTTTGTAGATTTTGTCAGAAAAGACTTTCACCGGCAGACACCTAATTTAATAAGACTACTTTTATTTTAGAAGTGTACAAAATAAAATAATTAAATAAAAACGCAGATTAAGTCGTGGGCACAGCTAGTATCTAATATGCATTGTCGCAAGACTTTTACAATTTTATACGAGTAATATGACTCTATAGAAGAGCTTTACTAGCTTATATGTCAGGAAATTTTTGAGATCTGGTAACTCAGGCTTATTGTAAAAAAAAGTCTCGTGTGATGATATTGGTTTTTTTTTCAAAAGAAATATTACTTTTGATAAACATTTCACTTCAGGGATCCTAACGAAATAAATATCATCCTATTTATAGAATTTCGTATTGTATAATAATTTACACATTCAAAGAAGACTTCGTATATGACCTTCAGTTACACAAAAAATCCTCATTTTTTATAAAACTTTCGTCTTTTGTGCTTCCAATTAAATATTATCGCCTCTGTGGTAATCGTAGTCGGTGTCCCTGCTTCGATTCCCGATATTGTAACTTATTTTTATGAGTTGTTTTAGTGTATCTGAAAAACATGACGCTGGTGAGAGTAAAGTGCCCGATATGGCAACAAATTTGTCACCTGTATGAAACCATACATAAATTACGTCACACGTTATGGGGTGGGAGATAGTGTTTATGAAAAATATTCTATTCAATTATCTGCCTACACCGTAAAATTTATATGTGTGTAAGTATTTACCATGTGGTACGTCGCACAGAGTTGGTTTGAATAAAAATTTAGAAGTCTCACTTTCAATTTATAAACTTTTATAAAAAGCAGTTAACCTTAGTCATAAAAGAGCAGTAAAACTGTGAGCCACTAAATAAAAGTTCTTGGGGCAATAACAAACTCAAAGCTTCAAGCGGTTCGAGTGCAAAACTATTATGACTTCCGCTTCAAGATATAAGTACATCTGAACATTATATTACAAGCCTTTTTCCTTTATTAACCTACTCTCTGTTTCTTTTTTTGGAGTTTTAGGGGATCGTTGAAGCATTACGTAACGCAAGTTGGGGAAAGACGATCTTTTTCCGCATGTTTCTCTTCATTCAGGACCTGAACCGGTTCAAGGGTAGTGGTATTATTGTTTCCAGTCATGTTATCATTTCTGCCGATGCTCCTCGGGGGATGGTCTTTTAAAACGTAATAAAGCGTTACAGGGCCAGGGGGGTTCGAGTAATGTGTCAAGTAACATTGTATTTTTTGTAGTGGCGCAATTTTATTTTATTAGCGACTTCCCGATACATTGTGCAACATAGTTGTGACTTTTATAGGTAAAAATGTTAATTTGTGTATTTCGTAACATTTTAAGAGGGGTTTGGGGGGGGGGTACATAACAACGTTATGGCACTTTGTATGAGGGAGGGGGAGAATCATTGCGTTACGTACCTAATACTTGAACGTTCCCTAGTTTTACAGACTTAAATCAAATCAAGATCAAATTGGTCGTGTATTATCCGAGGGGGTTTCAAAAGTCCCCAAAACCGGCGGTAATCGGTGGTAATGTTAAGGAAGCTAGATAAGGATATATAGGAATCGTGACACTTGGTACCAGACACTTTCTGTCTACCACGCAAGCGATTCAGTGTGATGATATGTATGTATGGTGAGTAAATTCATCTATCCACTGTTTTTTTTTAATTTGTGTGAATTGTACGATTAGGTTTAGCCGTTTCAGAGATTAGCGGGTACAAAAAGACAGAAAAAAAATCTCAAAAATGTTGTTTTGGTTTATGTACCTTGCAAATATAAATATGCACTTAGTAAAAAGCGGTTATTTTAATATTACATACAGACACTCCAATTTTATTTATTTGTGTAGATTACAATTAGTGGTAATTGCTCAATATTCTGTATTGAAAATAGCTTTGTCGTCTAGTTTGTTAACAATGGTGAAAGTTCACGGCGTGGTACCATAGTTAATGTTGTAGACGACGCAGGGTTGAGTTTTCAATTCTTTGAGTATTTTATTTATATTTTTTAAATCAAATCCATTTAATTTTTCAAATCCAATCGATTTGATTTGATTTGATTTATTTTAATTTAATCGTGTAGAAATATTATAATATTGTAATTGCGAGTCTCTTCGTCTATTAAGTTTATGGATTAACGACTAAAATATTTTGCATGAGCTATGGTTGGAAGATAGTATAAACTAGCTGTGCCCGCAAATTCGTCGGCGTTTTTATTTCATTATTTTGTTTTATACATTACTAAAATAAAATTCTGAAATAAAAGTAGCATAAACTTACTACACCAGCTGTCTGCCAGTGAAAATCACGTCAAAATCGGTCTAGCCATTTTGAATTAGGGTATAAACAGACAGACAGACGGACAGAAAAAATCTAATATTAATTATTTTGGTATACATAGTTACTTTGTAACATAGATAATATGCATTTAGTAAAAAGCGGTTATTTTAATATTACATAATGACACTCCAATCTTATTTATTTGTATAGATTTATTTTTATTATTGACTCACAGCCTTTCATTACAGCATTAGAAAGTAGTGCAAAAAACTAAGTAGCAACAAAAACTTCAACCAAAGTATGCTTATTTTAATGTAAAACTAAAAATCTTTTAAATTTTTAAAGAAAACAGTACAAAATAAAATAATTCAAACAGCTTCAGATAGTTATATATAAAAATTTCACTGGTATTGTGTCGGTAGTTGTAAATTATTTAGTAGACAGGTGAATTAACTGGCTAGAGGAATGATAATAGCACCAGCGGAGTGATATCCAGCAGACTTGTTCATTTGAAAAACACAATTAAATGCGTTTGGAATGCTCGACTCGCTTTGCACAACTCAGAGCTTATCCCCATGTTACTTCGTGGAGAGTTGGATATTTCAGAATCAGCATGAAAGTAGGATAAATGCGGTCGAAATACGTGCACTCCGCAAAATTTGTGGAGTAACGCTCGCGGACCGCGTTCGTAATAGTGAGATCAAAGAAAGAGTGGGATTGAAAAAGAGTGTCGGTGTAAAAATGAGAAAGGGCACGCTCCGATGATTTGTCATGTGAAAAGAATGAAAGACGAAAGATTGACAAAACAGATATACAATGCAAGTGTGAAAGGGTGTAGCCGTTTTACCCAGGGAGTCCTCAGTAGACATTCCACGACCAAATATCTCGTGTATTATCCGAGATGGTGTAAAAGTCTCCGAAATCGGTGTGTTTGTATGAAGAAATTAATGAATGCGGAGGAAGCTAAGTATGTAGGGATCGTGACATAGGTACTCGATACTCTCTGCCTACCTCGCAAGGGACGTGGCGTGAATCATCGGAGAATGGCTTTTCTCATTTTTATGCCAACTTTCTTTCAATCCCACTCTTTGTCTTATTTCACAATTATGAATATTATTATTTTGATCGTTTAGAAAAAAAAAAATAGTACCTCAGTGCTAATTTTGGTAGGACAATGCGCAAGCAAAAACATAGGCTTACGCTTTTGTTGCGTAGTCATAGAATTGGATACGGATTCGATAATACGATTACTCGTAAAATGGATTGCCGATAGAAACTATTAGTAGGTAAGCTTGTGTAATTACCGGCATAAGAAGCTTAAAATCTTTGTCCCTTAGGACAGAAGATGGCCTTATCGAGTGCCCTTTGTATTGCGAATACGTAGTCGTCGAACATCATTAGTAAAATTTACAGGATAATCTGGTTTTATTTGTTTCATCTTGAAACTAGCGGCCCGCCCCGGCTTCTCTCGGGTGGAAATATAGCCTATGTCATTCAGTGATAATTCCCTGCATATTAAATCTGTACTATCTTCGAATATATTCATCTAAATCACATGCTGTAAAGGGCGATAGTGATCTATATTAAATGTACAATGTATTTAAGCTACTTAATTGGATAATACTTAATGCTGAATTGCTTAAAATCCCTTCGTATATTAAACATAATTTACAGCAAAAAGTAATAGAAAAAAGTAGTTATTGTGGGTTATCCCTAAGAGATAGACATATGCTATTGCATTTTTTTTTAGATCTTTTTAAGGTGTACAATACTGTCATACATTATTTCGACTTATCTCGTAGGTCTTAGCCATCGTTTGCAATGTTAGCGCAAAAATGCGCTTATTTACGACATTACATTAGAAATCCCAAAAATATCAGTATTTCTCTACTATATTATGCATGTGTTATATATAAAAAAAACTTCCTCTTAAATCACTCTGTCTATTAAAAGACACCGAATCGAAATCTGTAGCGTAGTTTTAAAGATTTAAGCAAACTTAAAGTCAGACAGACAGCTGGAGGAAGCCACTTTGTTTTATAATAATTAGTGAAGTGATACTTGATAAAGTTATTATCTATTTATTTTAAACATTTTATACAACAAGGAATATGCACGTGTCTTTTTTATTTTTTTAAACAATACTTCAAGTAATTATATAACTGAAAAACAATATGACACCTTAAAAATAATCATAAATAAGCTAAAAAAAAATTATCCAAATTATCATCATTTTCGGATGATTTAAACACTGTCATTTTAGCGTGACGTCACCGTCCACCGGGAAGTGAGAACAATAAT